>JAGGCT020001334.1:60000-75000 GCA_017654935.2 Phymorhynchus buccinoides
CAACCTTTCTCTTGGAGAAAGTTTTCTAGCTCAGTTTGAATGTTCACTGTGGACATTCTTTGCAGGCCGATATGCAGACTGAAGAGTCTTTCTCAAAGACGAAACAGCTGTCTTTGCATAGGCATTGTCTATCTCCCCCATTGGGAGAAAAAGTAAATCAGCACATTATTTTCTTTTATTCTTTTCAGAACACATAACTAATCGTAAAGTTATTGAGTTTCTTTCTTAGGTTCACAAACTGATACATTGGACACAAACAAAGTTTTATTAAAGCAAACTATATATATAAGAGGAAAGTTTAATGGTGTGGTTTTTTTTTCTTCTTCAATTCTTGTACGTTTATATATATATATATATATGTATAATTATGTATAACATCTAATCTCTATCACTGACCAAGCTGTAAAGGGCCAGCCACACGTCCACTAAAATCGCACGACTGTGCAATACGATTCGCAGACCTGTTTACTCTACTCTTTTCGAGTAGTATTCTACTCGATTTGGATCTCTACTACTATTAAAAATAAAAAATAATGCTCTTTAATTCTTGATTACTACTCATTTTCAGTGAACATTGTTTGATGGTTTAATGAATAGGACTACACAATTTGCACCAAAACTACTCATTTCAGCTATCCAGACTTACTCAAGACTTGTGTAGGGGGTAAACAAGGTCTGGATCCGATCACGTGATCTCGAAGCACGAATCACATTTGTTCTTCGAGGCCACATGATCGAATCATAGCGTACAGCATCCACACGTGAGACCTTACACACTTGAGTGGGCACCTGTTGTCCATTCTGCAGTGCATATTTGCTTATATAGCCCTTTTTTATGTATTTTAGCTTACTAGTATGTATTTGTTATCCTTTTTTACTGTTTTTTTTAACCTGGATCCGATAAATGAGAGTAGCGTGGCTCCACGTTTCCAGCACTGTGTGGACTTATGTGCTATAGGGTGCAGTGATGGAGGTGTCATGTTATGAATTGTACTGTATGTTTTGTTGTTTACACAGGTTGTTGAACGTTGGTAAGATACATTGATGAGTGTTTTGTAATAAGTGGTCGAACTTTACGCGGTGACAGTCCTGAGATTACCATAGCTGTTGACGGGACTATAATGGACAAAAATAAATCGTACAGTGGTATGATTTTAGTGGACGTGTGGCTGGCCCTTAAGTGCCACACAATCGGCTGTTTTACTTGAGTAGGGTAACATTTTTCTTGTTTCTTGTGTCGTTTGTTCACTTTGCCAAGATCTTTTTTAAGATACCAGTACAAATTTCAGTTATCTTGTACTTTATGTATACACACACTCAAATTCTTGTATTGAAAATTTTCACTTCTTCTTCGTCGTCGTTCGCTCAGTTTCCTGCCATATGAGCGCAGATGCGTCATGCTGCCGTTGTGCACCTAACTAAAAGAAAACAGTTAGGCCCAGCATGTCTGTCTTTCCTGACTTGTCATTCCAGGACTATGACATCAAAAATTTTATATCACCAATAACATCACACACCCCGTAGTAAACAGGGAGCAGGCAGTGAAAGGGTTAATAATTCTTATATGCCAAAATTGTTTGTTTTTTATCAAAACACTGGCTATCTCAAAATGAAATTCCAGTCCCTTCTGTTTTGACTGACCAGATCTCCACTGTATCAACGAACTTTCAACCCATGAAAGTGTAGAAAGCAAATTGGACGCAACTTACAATTGCCTTTATTTCAAAATCATGCATGAAACCGAAATTCTTGTACAGTATTTATTGAAATTCTTAATCGACGATTTTGTCGGGAAAAAAACTAGGGGAGAGCACTTTGTGAAAATTAGAGTAGTTTACCTCCATTACTCGGTCAAATACCATAGAAACAATGCAACAATGGTGTCGAAGCTTGAAACCGCAGATGCGAGTCAACGACTTGCAAACATTTTTTTAAGAAAAATTAGGGGTGACCACAAACTGATAAAACTTGCAAAATGTGATGTAAAATATAAATGACATCAATTTTAGAATGACGCATGGTGTTCTAAGTGCTGTATGTCTGCTCAAACACACGAGGCGAGAGCTGGGGATCTACCTGATGGTAGAGTAACTTCCCCTGTTTGACCGATTGAATAATAGGCAAGATCACTCCCACACACCATGACAGACCTGTTTACTCTACTCTTTTCGAGTAGTATTCTACTCAATTTGGACCTCTACTACTCTTCAAAATTGAAAATAATGCTCTAATTACTCATTTTCAGTGAACATTGTTTGATGGTTTAATGAAGAGTACTACTCATTTCACACAAAAACTACTCATTTCAGCTATCCATACTACTCAAGAATTGTGTAGGGGGTAAACAGGCCTGCCATGAAATTACTCCCCTTAATTATTTCCCAACAATTCCTATTGAGCCTACACACAACATGGTCCCAATTTGCAGAGACATTGCTGGCGTTGATTGCTTTTAAACGCATGATCAGATCATTTTCTGTTGTTTTTTGTGTCAAAAATTAAATGGTTCAAATTATATCCAAATCTATGAATATACAGTATTTATCATTGTGTGTTTACCCAACTCAACTTACAAGTGCCTTTTTGCCACTAATTTAAAAAACCCACCATATAATCAGATATATATTTTTTTAATTACTAATCTTACACAAAATGTTTGTTATTCAGAATACATAGTATATAGTATGTGTTGTTCAGGCTGCTTTAAAAAATAAATGTGAAAAATTTGGATTTGTTTTGGAAAATTTGATGTGCGTGTGTGATTCTCTCTCTCTCTCTCTATCTCTCTCTCTCTCTCTCCCCTCTGTTCCCTTTTGACAAGAGCATGGCCCAGATAAATTAAACCATTTTCAAATGATAAATCTCTCTCTCTCTCTCTCTCTCTCTCTCTCTCTCTCACACACACACACACACACACACACACACATCTTCAACCATCCATAAGGACTCTTGAAACATGGTACAAAATCTTTATTACAGAAAACTTTCATAATGATTTTCCAAAATGGACGGATGCATTCTCTTTCCGAGGTGGGGAACAAAACAACACAAAAAAACAACCAAATTAACCGCAAGCAGGCATATAACAGGACGGAAAAATATTCTGATAAAAACATAGACAATACCGGATGCTTTTTAAATACTCTGTTGTTTCATTGGTTACACATTGAAGTGTTCGCACTTACATTTTTTTTTTTTTTAATTTTAATTTTTATAAACGAATAGTCATTAAAACAAGAAAAGTGTCTGTGTACATGAAAGAGAAAAGGTATGCATGCAGTATAAATTCAGTGGATCAAACTGTTTTCATGCTCTGCCCTGGAACAATACTGTAGGGCTGCTCTTGTGTTGGTAGGGCATGTGCAGCCAGTGCGTCTCTGGGTCAAATCGGCACCTTTGAGTGTTTCTTTTTCATGTGTTCATACATAAAAAATACGGATGATGCAGCCTTTCGTAAGCGTTTTGTCCATTACTGTCATACCAACAACCAGCAAAACATTGTTGGAACTCTGCTGATGCAAAACAACAAAACCTGGAGGTATTGCCATGACATATTCGTAAATTGGAAATGTTTACCAATTTGATAGAGAAAACAAACCAATGAGGCTTCATACTGAAAATTCTCTGCCCCTGTCTCATGCACTGAGATGCGTGCGCCACCTACATAAGATTATCGCCCTTGCCTGTCATGAAGTAGTAGTTTATAGCCACAGAAACTTATCTGCTCCTGACTCGTCGCTAGCTGGCATAGGCAGTTCGGGCCTAAAATTATCGCCCTTTCGTGTCGGCAAGAAGTAGTATAAAGCCCCATTACGTATCCCAGAATCAAAGCTTTTTTTGTTTCAGTATAAACTCTAAATTAAAAGCAAGACAGATTGTGCAACTACAGGTCTTAGACCTTAGATTACAGCAAATTGGGAAGGTCCAGCTTGATAAAAGTTAGAAAGGCGTATTTACTTCTTCTTTTTTTAACCCCTTGACTGCCACATACTGACGTATCACATACTGACTTGATGACATCACTGATGACATCATCAGATGAAGAGGAATAACTGACATTCTGGTTTTTGCTCTTGCACAATCAAGAGAGTTATATCCCCAGACCATTTTGCCAGATTGGCTCTATCAGTTGTCTTTTTCATGTCATGATTTGTACAATGATTTTGTCTTCAATTTTCTCTGGCAGTCAAGAGGTTAATCAGTTGCTATTTTTTTTCATAATGGTTGTGTAAAAGGACGGTAGTCTTATCACAGTTAGAAATATAGGCCTTTTATCAAAACTGATATCACATTTTCAACAACACCACCACGAAAGAATTTCCGTCAGAATCGAAAGCAACTGAAATACGCACCAATGCAACAATGTATATGGAATTATTTTTATAAAGTCAAAATAATTTTGTTGAGGAATTAAAACGAAGCCACGTTTATAGAACAGAGCATGCATTCAAACAATGTGAATGTAAGACAGTCAAAAGAGTAAACCAAAAAACAAACAATATAATAATAATTTTTTTTTAAAAAGGCCAAGCAGAACTGTTAGCAAATTACGTGTTCTCAATGTATTTTTTATATCTGAACAGTAATTTTTTTTAAATATATAAAAAAAGACAACTTACGAGAGAGAAAAAAAGAAGACAAAGCCAAATTGAACTTTACCACAAAAAATGTTTAAAACACAAACAAACAAAATGATAGCAAAGCATGCTTATCTCACAACAAATGCAAAAAAATTAAAGAAGCGGGGGGAGGTTCTATTAATTCCAATTTTAAAAAAAATGTTCCAGTCTCTAAACATGTGAAAAATGGAGACAACACATTAACATTTCCAAACTAGTGAAAGCAGCAATTAAATTATTTTAATAAATAAAATCGTTCTTCTCCTCTTCCTCCTCTTCCTCCTCCTCTCTATCATACCTTGCTATCTTGTCACATACAAACCTGTTTACCCACAAAAGGAAATTTTCCAGCCAAGAAATGCCAGGTTTTAAAAATATATATATAAAAAAACCGCCTGATTTTCATAATCGCAGCCGAGACTCGCAACCAACTTGAGATTACAGGATATGATAATGCAATCATTTTTCAGACTTATGCCAAAGTTCGATATTGAGACTGCAGTTCTCACAGCATCAACAGTTTTTAACTCTCTGATGCAAGATTGTATATGCTGGACTTTGTCATATTTTATGATGAGATTTTTTTTTGCATCAGTTCTCGTCATTACAGGTCACAATCAATGTTTCAAATTTCTCAGGCTTCCCCAGCATTTTGTCTTAGTAATACATTACCTTCAAGCAAAGGTGCGATATTTGTTGACAAGAAACGCTATCGCTTTTATTACTTTTAATTAATTTACTGATAACCTGAAACTAGTCAGCATTTCGGAAGCGAAACAGTTTCCACGTCAGATGTCACTTTGTTTTGTTATGATATTACCAGGAAACAGTATTACAAATCTTGCTTCTTTTATTGTTTTATTTTTTCCCAGTGTATAACTCGACTTTAAATGGAATTTTAACATAATTGTATTAACAAATTTCACTCATTCTCATGGGTAAACAGATCTGTTGTGTTCACCTTACATAAACACAGGAGGAATGTCGAAATTGTAGGAATGTGCTCATTCATCGCAGAGGGTGGGAGGGTCATCCAATTCACAGCTAAATGGGGTGACAGGTTGTGGATTATTCCATTCACAGCTATAAGGGGTGACATGTTGTGGTCCTTCCATTCACAGCTTTTGGGGGTGACAAGTTATGGGTTGTTCTATTAAGTACAAGCAATAACAGGTTGTGGGTCAGTAGGGGGCGACAAGCTGTGGGTCATCCCCTTTCACAGCTATAGGGGTAGACAGGTTGTGAATTATTCCATTCACAGCTATAGGGGGGATGGATCGTTCCATTCACAGCTATAGGGGTCACAGGTTGTGGGTCGTTCCATCACAGCTATTGGGGTGCTAGGTTGTGGATTGTTCAATCACAACTATAGGGGCTGTCAGATCATGGGTCATTCCGTCTTTTTTTTTGGGGGGGACACATTATGGATTGTTCCATTCACATCTGTTCGGAGTATCACATTATAGTTTGTTCACATCCACATACGGGTGGTAGGTTGTGGATCGTTCCATTTACAGCTACAAGGGGGTGACGGGATGTGGATCATCCCATTCACAGCTACAAGGGGGTGACAGGTTTGTGGATCATCCCATTCATAACTACAAGGGGATGACGGGATGCAGATTGTCCCATTCACAGCTACAAGGGGGTGACGGGATGTGGATCGTCCCATTCACAGCTACAAGGGGGTGACGGGATGTGGATTGTCCCATTGACAACTACAAGGGGATGACGGGCTGTGGATCGTCCCATTCACAACTACAAGGGGGTGACGGGATGTGGATAATCCCATTCACAACTACAAGGGGGTGACGGGTTGTGGATCGTCCCATTCACAACTACAGGAGGGGCGTCAGACTGCGGATCGTCCTATCCACAGCTGTGGGGGTGGGAGGACATGTTGCTCAGTGCTCGACCTGCACAAGGGCGGGGAAGGTCCTCATGCGGAGTCGCTCCACCTCGGCCCGCAGGACGGCCACCTCCTGGGCCTGGGCCTTGGCCAGGTCAACCAGCTTCCGACGCTGCACTATTTCCTGGTAGCGCCGCTCCGTGCCCGTGTCCTCCCGCCGATCCGCTGTTGGAAAACATAACACCCCGCGCAATCAATTGTTATGAAAGCTAGTCTTTGGGATTGGGAGTGACTCACGCGCGCGCTCTGTCTGTGCGTGCGTGTGTGTGTGTGTGTATGAATGAAAAGGGTATATAAAAGAAGAGTCAGTTTAGGGAGTAAAAGTGATACAGTGGAACCTCCCTTATAAGACCTTCAAAAATCATCCAAAATGAGATGTTATAAGGGAGGGGACTTATAAGGGAGGTAATGTTAATACTTACAAAGAAGGGCAATGTCTCAGAGAAGTAGGTCTTATATGTGAGGGAGTCTTATAATGGGAGGTCTTATAAGGGAGGTTCCACTGTACTCCCACTGACCTTTGGACTGATTGTGAGCTATGCTCACAAGAAGAACATCTTCAACCTGTCAACTTTGTTTGCTGTCTTCACTTCATGACTCAGTGCCTAAGGCACGAAACGTTGGAGTTTTCCCTTTCACAGGTACCTTGTTTTCTGTCTTCACTTCATGACTCAGTGCCTAAGGCACGAAACGTTGGAGTTTTCCCTTTCACAGGTACCTTGTTTTCTGTCTTCACTTCATGACTCAGTGCCTAAGGCACGAAACGTTGGAGTTTTCCCTTTCACAGGTACCTTGTTTTCTGTCTTCACTTCATGACTCAGTGCCTAAGGCACGAAACGTTGGAGTTTTCCCTTTCACAGGTACCTTGTTTTCTTTACCCACCATTCTTACGTCAATGTGATATAAGCTAGTCCTCGGGAGTGACTCTTTGTGTGTGTGTGTGTGAATGAAAAGGGTATATAAAAGAAGAGGAAGAAGAATAAAAGTTTAGGTAGTAAAAGTGATATTATGAAAAAGAGGCAAATGAAATAAGAAGAAAGTGGGAGGCATTTACCACATACAAAGGAAATGACCTTTTTAATTCCGAAAAAGCGGCGATTCAAAAGAAGTAAAAAAAGAAAAGTAGGCAAAATTGATGGGGGAGGGGTGGGGGTGGGAGTTGAAAGAACAATATAATAGACAGATTATAAAAATTCATCAACATAAAAAAAAAGTCATATCCTTGAAATATTGAGAACGTGTAGAAAGCGGTTGAGATGAACTCAACGTTTCATGGAATATTCTTTTAATGACAGTTTGCTACTTGAATCCTTTCAATAACTTTCACTTAAACCCGTTCACAGAGTTGTAAAAAAAAAAGTTGTAAAATATCTGACCGATGACTTCAATGACAGTTTGCTACTAAGCCTCTCATCGAGCTTCACTTCTTTCGTCTTCTTCTTCTGCATTCCCGGGCCATAAGGCCACAATGGGTACGTATGTGTCCGTTTTCCAGTTTTCACTGGTGTCCTCGCTGCATTCAGCCAACACATTCTGATTTCGGAGGAGCTCAAAGTAGAAAACTATATGGAAGATTTTTTTTTGATAAAAAAGGCAGGAGAATGGGCCAAAAAGTCAGAAAGATAGTGGAAGACACAAAGCAAGGAAAAAGGCAGAGTCAAAGAGAGAGACAGATTAGAGGAAGTTACAAGCACAGAACTTCCAGAAGGTGGGGGAATTATTTGTACGGAAGACACCCCCCGGTATCCCCATGGGGGGGTTTCACTTGAAACCCATTCGTACAGTTTCAGGCAAAGGTGCTCTTTTGCTATCCTCATATCCGCGTCATTTTCACAACATTCAATCTCAATCGCGCATGTGAAAAACCTAAAATAATCCAGGCTATTCAGAGGTGCTCTTTTGCTCTCTCTTTCTCTCTCTCTCTGTCTGTCTCTCTCTCTCACTCTCTGTTTAAAATGTGCACATTTCTAAGTTGATGTAATGCATTTTAATGATGTAGCGTGCTAGTACTATCCCAGCGTAACGCCTGTGGTGCCAAGAACCGGTAATGATGAGTAGCAGTTTGTGAGCGATCATATTCTTTTATTGAACTTTTTGTTTTTGAGTTTTTGTAAAGTGCACAGAGCTCCACATTGGGTGGAGGGGTGCGCTATATAAACGCTTCACTATTATTATTATTATTACAATGGAACCTCCCTTATAAGACCCTTCCCATTATAAGACTCCCTCCCATATAAGACCTACTTCTCTGAGACATTGCCCTTCTTTGTAAGTATTAAAATTACCTCCCTTATAAGACCCCTCCCTTATAAGACCCCTCCCTTGTAAGACATCATTTTGGATGACTTTTGAAGGTCTTAAAAGGGAGGTTCCATTGTATTATTATTATTAATTATTATTATTCTATTAGCTTCATGCACCTAATCCTAACCTGATACTAACCCTATTCCCTTACCTGATCAAGGCAAAATGTTGCTTCTTAATGAACATTTTCAATGAGTTGGGTTTTTTGGGGGTGGGGAGGGGTGGGGTGTTAGCGAAACAGCACCTTTGCCAGTTTGTTTTAATAAAGTCATAAAAATGTTTCTGACCATTAACTTCGTCGATGTGTCGTCGTTCGTTGACCGCCACATTCAGTTCTTTCAGCTCAACGTCCAGAACGCCGTTGTGTGAGTCACGCTGCTTCAACGTGGTTTTCAGATCCAACATCATTCGCTTCTTCTCCAATACGTTCTTCTCGTGGTGCTAGAGAAAAAATTACAAATAAATAAAACCATCTAGAATGCTGTTGTGTGTGTCACGCTGCTTCAGCGTGGTTTTCAGATCCAACATCGTTTGATTCTTCTCCAATACGTTTTTCTCATGGTGCTAGAAAAAAATTACACAAAAATAAAACCATCTAGAACGCTGTTGTGCCGTTGCTTCTTCTCCAATACGTTTTTCTCGTGGTGCTAAAAGGACAGAAAACCCCCCACTAAAGACTGAAATAAATCAGTTCATTTGTTTAACGCACACCTGCAAGTTGTCACATTGCTTCAGCGCGTTTTTAAGCTAAACCGCTGTTTGCTTCTTCTCTACGTTCTTTCCAAGGTGCTAACAAAAAACAACAACAACAAAAACAAAAAGACAGCAAAATCTGAAAGACAGCAAAAATTGAAAACCTAAAATAATCCAGCTCTTACTATTCAGAGTATTCGTAATCTCTCTCTCTCTCTCTCTCTCTGTCTGTCTGTCAGTCTCTCTCTCTCGCTCTCTGTTTTAAATGTGCACATTTCTAAGTTGATGTAATGAATTTTAATGATAACTAGCGCAATGCCTAGTACTGGCAAATCCCAGAACCGGTAACGCCTAGTACTGGTACCGCCAAGAACCGGTAATGATGAGTAGCGGTTTCGCCGGGTCCGCAAAATATTATGTTATTAGAGAGAGAGAGAGAGACAGAGAGACAGAGACAGAGAGAGAGACAGACAGACAGGCAGAGAGAGAGACAGACAGACAGAGAGAGAGAGACAGACAGACAGAGAGACACATAGACATACAAAGACATGAGACACAGAAAGAAAGACAGACAAAGGCAGAGAGAGAGAGACAGACAGACACAGAGAGAGAGAGAGTGAGAGAGAGAGAGAGAGAGATAGAAACAGCGACTCTCGCGCGCCGCCCCCCTCCCCCCCTCCTCTGAGAGAGAGAAACAGCGACGCTCAATGATTGATATTTCTCGCCCGCAGTAGAAAATACTATTGTTAACTCTAACTTTAGGCTAGAGTCAGTCAAACATAAAGGCTTTTACATACACAAATTCACTCTAAAAACAAGAATAGCTTGGCCTTGCAAAATCCATCTCGTCGTCTTTCGCATTCCCAGCAACAACCACATGCGATTCCTGCTCAGTCATTTCAATATGAAACACTTATGTCAACAAGCGCGAAATCGCAATAGTTTGTGGCACGCGGTCTATTTTTACCACTCCAATCATGAGTCGCTTCCCCTGGCTTTTCAATAATTTTAATCTGTAAACCAGAATGTTATCTCTGCACCATTTCGTAACTTTTTATATCTTTTGGAAAACATTTAAAACTATGTATCCTACTTATACTCATCAAAAGAAGCACCGCATACTCGTCGTGTCTGTTGTAGTGTCTGTATTACGTATGTTTATTATTTTGTACGCTTTTAAAATACATCATTTTAAAGAGCGGCCTCAATTTGAAGTGTAGCCTCGATTTGAAGTGCGACAATTTTGTCAAAATGTGCGACAATTTTGGACCGACCGACCGACCGACAGACAGACAGACAGACAGACCGACCGACCGACAAAGTGAGTTATAGGTTTGTGGCTTGAGCCACAAACAAAAATAAATGATTGTTGTGACCTTTGACTGTGTGAGTATTCCGAATGAATGAATGAAATATAGTGTCCTATGTCCTCTCGGCCCGGCAGGGCACATATGGGACATTTGTGTGAGTATTCCACTTTTGATGTTTACTTTTAAGACTGTGTTCATGGAAGAGCTAATGGGTGGGGATTGTCCTAGGGGGAAATTGTCCTAGGGGGGAATTGTCCGGGGGGGAAATGACCTGATACGAGCAAAGACATGGCTTCAGTGGATGATTACCTTCTTCTGCATGAGGATGGTCTGTTCCAGGGTGGCGATTTCTTGGGCTTTCTTCGCCTCATAGTCGCTCTCGTTCAGATACTGAAACAGTTATTAGACTCACCATTAGCAGTTATACTTCATACTACTTCTTCTTCTTCTGTGTTCCCAGGCCATATGGCCATAATGGGTAAGGTACGTATGTGTCCGTTTTTCAGTTTTCACTGGTCTCCCCGCTGCGTACAGCTGACACAAAAAGAAATGCTGTCCAAATTATAACTTACTGAAGGCCAAATTTCAATACTCAAACTCTCAGAAAGTTAACTACCTAAGGGCAAAGCCTCAAGGTCAAAGCTGAGACTCTGAAAACTCGACAACCAAATTCAGAATTCTAACTTACTGATGCGCCTTATAGTCCATAAAGTACGGTACTTCTCTACAATCCAATCTGTGAATGATAACTTACTGATGCGCCTTATAGTCCATAAAGTACAGTACTTCTCTACAATCCAACCTGTGAATGATAACTTACTGATGCGCCTTATAGTCCATAAAGTACGGTACTTCTCCTCTACAATCCAACCTGTGAATGATAACTTACTGATGCGCCTTATAGTCCATAAAGTACAGTACTTCTCCTCTACAATCCAACCTGTGAATGATAACTTACTGATGCGCCTTATAGTCCATAAAGTACAGTACTTCTCTACAATCCAACCTGTGAATGATAACTTACTGATGCGCCTTATAGTCCATAAAGTACAGTACTTCTCCTCTACAATCCAACCTGTGAATGATAACTTACTGATGCGCCTTATAGTCCATAAAGTACAGTACTTCTCCTCTACAATCCAACCTGTGAATGATAACTTACTGATGCGCCTTATAGTCCATAAAGTACAGTACTTCTCCTCTACAATCCAACCTGTGAATGATAACTTACTGATGCGCCTTATAGTCCATAAAGTACAGTACTTCTCTACAATCCAACCTGTGAATGATAACTTACTGATGCGCCTTATAGTCCATAAAGTACGGTACTTCTCCTCTACAATCCAACCTGTGAATGATAACTTACTGATGCGCCTTATAGTCCATAAAGTACAGTACTTCTCCTCTACAATCCAACCTGTGAATGATAACTTACTGATGCGCCTTATAGTCCATAAAGTACGGTACTTCTCTACAATCCAACCTGTGAATGATAACTTACTGATGCGCCTTATAGTCCATAAAGTACGGTACTTCTCTACAATCCAACCTGTGAATGATAACTTACTGATGCGCCTTATAGTCCATAAAGTACGGTACTTCTCTACAATCCAACCTGTGAATGATAACTTACTGATGCGCCTTATAGTCCATAAAGTACAGTACTTCTCTACAATCCAACCTGTGAATGATAACTTACTGATGCGCCTTATAGTCCATAAAGTACGGTACTTCTCCTCTACAATCCAACCTGTGAATGATAACTTACTGATGCGCCTTATAGTCCATAAAGTATGGTACTTCTCCTCTACAATCCAACCTGTGAATGATAACTTACTGATGCGCCTTATAGTCCATAAAGTACGGTACTTCTCTACAATCCAACCTGTGAATGATAACTTACTGATGTGCCTTATAGTCCATAAAGTACGGTACTTCTCCTCTACAATCCAACCTGTGAATGATAACTTACTGAAGGGCAAAATTCAATGCTCGATCTACAAGTTAGATAACCGTGGTCCAAACTTAACATCATCAAAAAGCAATCTTCAGTACCTAAACCCTGACACTGAATAGCCGTTATGTGGACAGGGATACTCACGGCCTGTATTTCCCGGGTGACCTTCATGAACTGAATGTCCTTCATCTTGTTCTCAAGGTCTTCCATCTGCATCGACATCTTCTTGTGCTCCCTGGGAACAATCATCATTACCATCATCATCATTGTCTTCATCATCATTATCATTACAATCATCATCATCATCATCATCTTGTTCTTATTCATGTCACTATATCCTCTCTCTTAGCCTCACTGTTTGATATTTGTCTAAACACTGACTCACCACTCCAGCTGGATGATGCCCTTCCTGAAGTCCTTGCTCTCTATCATGCTGTTGATCTTGCTCTCTCCCAGTTGCTGCACACCCACACACAGAACAAAGTAAATCAGCGGATCTTTACATACCCATCTTTGATGATGATAATAGTGTACAGTGGCACAGAGGTAACTTGTTCGCCTCGCATACAATAAACCCAAGTTCAAACCTGGGTACAGGGGATTTTTCCTCTCACTCTGCACTAGGCCTTACAGTCTGAACGTGGAGTCTTTCGGATGAGACGATAAACCCAGGTCCCGCGTGCCCATGCACTTAGCACACATTAAACCCAGTGGCAACGAAAAAGTTGTCATTTGGTCAAAATCCCCCCCCCCCCTTTCCTTCCTCATCAGTCACACAAAAATCGCATGCAAACATTTTGTTTTTTTAAACTGGGTGGCACGCCTCTGGCTGTGACGCGCTCTCCAAGTGAGAGCAACCCGAATTTCACAGAGACACCTCTGTGACTATAAAGTACCTAATATCTAACTGCAGATTTCAGCCATGCCCGCAGTCACTTAACCTGCAGCCGTCCCCAAAGCTTGACAACCCCCTCCCCCCCACCAACCTCCCTTCCATAGGCTACAGCCACTTTCAGAACAGTCAGACAAACACTATGCCTTGGCTTAAGGCTGTGCCAGACCAACAAAGGCTAGAACACCAAGGCTACATCAAAATGGGTAAAGGTCAAGATGTGCCACCCCCCCTACCTATCTCGGTTAATTGTATTTTTCCGTTATTGCCTTTCTTACCATACATAAAGCTGTATTTTAGGAACATTTTTAGCTAATAACCTTTTTGGAATACTAACCCTAACCCTAACCCTAGCCCTAACCCTAACCCTACCCCCCACCGTATAAGACGGAAAAACGCAACGAACCACAACTGTGACAAATCGCGGTGTACTGCAGTACATAGTGGGGGGAAGGGTTAGGTTTAGGGTTAGGGTTAGGGTTAGTATTCCAAAAAGGTAATTAGCAAAAAATGTTCCTAAAATACAGCTTTATGTATGGTAAGAAAGGCAAAAACGGGAAAATACAATTAACCGAGAAATGCATGGGGGGTGGCACATCTTTACCTTTACCTCAAAATGTTATGCTATGAATAAATAATAATTTTAAAAAAAAGAAAAAGTCCATTCCATATTTTTGCTAAATTTTATAGTTTAGCTGTAGAAAGCAAGCCACCCTGAAACAAATCAAAGTCACCAATGAGAAAGGGCGTAAAAGGGCCGCGAGGCCCACTTCTAGCCCTAATTACTACTACTACTACTATGCATAGTCATGTGGGGATTGTCTTTAGCCATGACAAGCTCCTGGCATAACATCCTCCGTCTCCAAAATCCCCCGAAGTCAGACTGTGGCCGCCCACACGGGGCTAATCAAAAACGGTCACACACTTAAAGTTCTCATTCCTAGCTGAAGCATTTGTACCATAGTGTTCAAGTGCTTTGACTGTTGGAATGATCCCTGGAGTGTGTGTCTTTCATTTAACGTCTATCCACTCACTTCTCGTGATATTAGACAGAAAAAAAAGAAGAAGTTTATGTATGATAAAGTGGTTGCGTGCATGTGAATTTGTGCATGTGTGTGTGAAATATCAAAGTGTGTGCATGCAGGTGTATGCACAATCGATATGTATGGATAGGACTGCACTGTAGAAGTAATAAATAAACCACACAAAAATAGCAATAAAACCAATAACAGCAAAAACAAAAATCCCCCCAAATGGAAAACAAAACCCAACATTACCCCCCATCCTCTCACCCCCTCACCCCCACCCGGCCCACA
>JAGGCT020001335.1:0-25000 GCA_017654935.2 Phymorhynchus buccinoides
AGTCAAGTCAAAATGATCTTTATTGAGGATAAAGGAGTAAGCTTGACAGCTTTTTTTCATCCTGTGTGTGTGTGTGTGTGCGTGTGTGTGTGTGTGTGTGTGTGTGTGTGTGTGTGTGTGTGTGTGTGTGTGTGTGTGTGTGTGTGTGTGTGTGTGCTTGATAACTATGTTATATGTCAATTACATGTGCTTTTATGTTATTTTACAAATTGTCTCTTCTGTTAGGTTATAACAATGTCTTATTTTGTCTTCATTTTTATGTGCATGCCGAAAAACAAATTTCTTCACTTGTTTGGAGACAATAAAATTGTAGAATTTATCAGTTTATGTGAGCAAAATGTATAAATGCAGTAAATGTGCGATTAACACAGACATTTGTTTTGTTTGGAAGCGATAGTAATATTAAGAGCGATTCAGTTTTTAGTTTTATAGTACATTTTGCAAAGTATTATAGATACTCTTGTCGACTGCAAAAGTGTCTCCAGCATTTAAATGTATTTCTGATTAAACTGAAGACTTTATAAAATTGAGGAGTACATTGCGCATGTTCAGTTGAAACGTGTAGAATTCTCTGCTAAATGACTGGTTTACAAACCTTTGCTTGATCTCATGTGAACATTTCAGAATTGTTTGTGTGAACATTTCAAGATATGTTAAAGTTAATTTTGCTTCAATCCGTGTGTCTGCACTCATCAAGGAATGGAAAAAGGGATTAAACACATTTTTTAATTTGTTCCTATATGTTTCCTTGTTTTTGTTTGTGCATTCAAAGTTCGAGTATGGTTTGTGCTATGCAGACCCAACTTTGTATTGCAGTCTCAAGGACTGAGTTAAAACCAACCTCTCTCTCTCTCTCTCTCTCTTTTCCCCCCCACCAACTTCACTTATTTCCTTGTCTGTCATTGATAATATAATTATTATGATTTTATTGCTCATCCGCATGTTTATTTTCTTTTGAGTGTATATGCCTTAATATTGTATTGATTACTTTTCTATGTTATGTTATGTATGATGTTTTGTTGTGTTTATTCCCCCCTAATTCTGTTTTTTAAATACAAAAAATGTATTACACAAAAATGTTAAATAAATAATAAAATTGTAGAATTGTGGAACATATGGTGAAGAAAATGAAAGTTAGATTGAAGAGAAAAAGGTAGTTGATAACATATTATGGTTAAGAAAGGGAAAGCTACGTTGAAGAGAAAAAGGTAGTTGATAACATATGGTGAAGAAAATGAAAGTTAAGTTGAAGAATAAAAGGCAGTTGATAACATATGGTGAAGAAAATGAAAGTTAAGCTGAAGAGAAAAAGGTAGTTGATAACATATGGTGAAGACAATGAAAGTTACGTTGAAGAGAAAGCGGTAGTTGATAACATACGGTGAAGAAAATAAAAGCTAAGTTGAAGAGAATAAAGGTAGTTGAAAACATAATATTATATAGTGATGAAAATGAAAGCCAAGAGAAAAGTTTCTTGAAAACCTATAGCAAAGTTGAGTTGAAGAGAAAAGATAGCTGTGAAGATTATGGCAGAAAAATGTTAGCTGGATTGGATTAAAATAAAATGACAGGGCCTTGTTGGACGTGTGTTCTCCATAATATGGTGACATTAGGCCTACATTAATGAGTTGGATTAAAATAAAATGACAGGGCTGTGTTCCATGGACGTGAGTTCTCCGTAATATGGTGACAATAGGCTTACATTAATGGCAAAGTAAGTAAGTAAGTAAGTAATAGTACATTTATATAGCGCTTTATGTTTAGTGTACGTTTAGGAAAAAAAGCTTATCTTTCTCAAAGTAACAAACCATGTTTGTAACAACCTTAGTTTCGAATATAAAAAAAGAGATTGCCTGAAAATAATTTTAATTTTGGCGAACGTTTTAGCTGGAAAATGTTGTTTTACAATAAACTGAAATATTGCTAAAATAATTTGCACAACGGTGGTGCTGTTTGTATTTCTTCAAGTATGAAATCAATTTAATGTTCTCACTAATTCTCACTAATTTATTGGAACTAGCGCAACGCCTAGTACCAGTAACGCCTAGTACCAGTAACGCCAAGTACTGGTAACGCTGAGTATCGTCATCTCACGTGACACATTATGAACTTAGTGCCATTTCGCCATTTTCAGTGCGGCGTGCCTAGTGTGTGCATGCGTTTATTTCCAAGCAATTACTGAATAAATCAATTGATTGTGCGTGCTTAAGAACCACCTGAGAGAGAGAGAGAGACACAGAGAGAGAGAGAGAGAGAGAGAGAGAGAGAGAGAGAGAGTGCATTTTTGGATACTGGGGCATGTTGAAGTGATGTTTCATTTCGTGGAAATTAAACCTAAGTTTGGCATTGAAATTGCACCTTATAATTAAGTTGACGTCTGTAATTCAAAATTATATCCACATTTTTGTCCTTGTGTATGCGTTTGATTGAACGCGCGTATGTTAGTATGCATGTGGCGTTTTACTGAATGCGAGGAATGGATTGAAGTGAAGGATTTTAAGTAAAGATGGCGAAATGGCACTAAGAGGATGGCGAAATGGCACCGCTTGACAGCACTCTTATCCACCCACCAAAAAGGGGCGTTCCCCGCCATGTGGCGAGATGGGAAATGACGAATCGGAATGTACCCACTCGGATTACTAGCTTAGACTCATTTTCATTTTCCATCCCGGGTTAAATTGTGTTTAGCCGCACTCATGACTACAGGCCCTTTACAGTCCTTCCTCTTCGATGGCCATGTGGCTGACCCAATGAGGCCGTCACTGTTCCCGTGTGTAGACCGTCATTAGCTCTCTGCTCGAGTGATGGAGAATATACACTGCAGAAAAATAATGAGCTATGTGTTTGTGTTTTGAGAGGAGAGAGAGAGAAGGAGAGAGAGAGGTGGGGGGGGGGGGCACACAGAGACATATTCAACAAAAGGACAAATCACACATGTTTTAGCAAAGCGAATGATGTATTTATGGCCGGCACACAGCAGTAAAGCAGATCGCACAATAGAAAGACAGTAGCCGCTGCTACTAAAATCAAGGAATTTTAAGAGAAAAATACTACACTAGCGACCCAAAGTTAAGGCCCAGAAAGACAATCATCTCCGAAAACTCACGAACTCAATAAAACGCACCCAGCTCATAACAAAACTGAATTTATTCTTTTAACATTAAGTTCATTCCAAAAAATCATTAATCAGAACAAGTTCAGTCAACAAAATGCCCCTTTCAACAACTTCCCCCTCCTCTTGAAAAGTCACACTCAGAATCAATGCACTTTGGAACAGTCAGTACACATTACTGAATTTGTTTTTGCGCGGATGCCTTCCTCTCATGGTGACACATCACCACACAAAATTTGAAGCGGTTCGGGAGATATCCTTGGGACAGACAGAAAACACACACAAAAACCCACATTACTGACTGTTCCAATCTACTGGACCCAAGTAAATTCAAGTAGACTAGACTGTGTGATAGCTGATCTTTGTCTTTGCTTTCTCTCTTCTGAGTCTTTTTCTTTGGTCACCCCCTAAAGTGTGTGCATTTACTTCTATAAAAAGAAGCTGGCCACCACCACAGAAGAAGAAGAAGGGTATTTTGTTGACTGAACTCGTTCTGATTAATGATTTTTTGGAATGAACTTAATGTTAAAAGAATAAGTTCAGTTTTGTTATGAACTGGGTGCGTTTTTATTGAGTTCGTGAGTTTTCGGAGATGATTGTCTTTCTGGGCCTTAACTTTTGGTCGCTAGTGTAGTACTTACAACAAACTCTGACTATGCAAGATAATGTATATTACAAACTATACAATTTGCAACAGAAAGCTCATTTTGTTCTTTCGTAAAGCATCAAACATGCAAAGCATTCAAATAATGTCTTACCTACAGTGTACAATTTCCAGTGGTTTAAAATACACCACAACAATGGTTGTTAGCATTCTGCATTCGATTTGTTAAAAAGAATTAAGCCGTGATACTTTGTAAGCTGAATAAGCATTTAGTTCATATTCTAGTGTACAGCTACCTTAATAATAATAATAATAATAATAATAATAACTAGAGAGCTTATGTTTGCCTTTGAGAGCAAACATGATAGGATTCTCCCCCTAAACAATCATTTGCAAGTTATTCAATATTAAAGTTTAGCCATATTTGACAATTTTTGTCACCACTTCCCGTTCGGTTTTATACCGAAAGTGTTGCAAATCTACTTTGCGGTACATTCTGAAAATATGAACGAAATCCGTTCAGCCGTTTTAGAGATATTCAAGATTGAATGTCGCCGATTTCGCGATTTTTCGGCCATATTTTGCCGAAAATTTGGCAAAATCTAATGTTTCAAATTTCACATACCCATAAGGTCCTGCACCTTTCTGAAAATGTCAGCCAAATCGAACCAAAAAAGGAGAAGGAAAAGAAAAGAAAAGAAAGAAGAAAAAAAGAGAGAAGAATTTTGACGAATGCAGTAGTATTCTCCCTAAAGGGGAGAATCCTAATATTCTGGACATTTATACAGCGCTCTACTCCCTTTGCAGGGAGCTCAGACCGCTGTACATTAACATTGAGCTAAACCCTACAAACAATGAGTAATGCCTACACGTACACACAAGAAAAATAAAATGAAATAAACAAAGCATTGTACATAAACACTGATTAAATATCATGAAAAGATAGAAACACAGATCATAATAGATATAAAGAACAAAACATGTTTTCATTATAACAATGAGGAGGGAAAAAAGAAATCTGATTAATAAGCTACATTATGTATAAGCAAAAACAAAATAAATACATAAACCATTATAGGTGTAGAGGACAAAATACAGTGATTTCAAAGTCACACACACACACACACACACACACACACACACACACACACACACACACACACATACACACACGCGATCAAAAGGCACCTCCTTCCCAATCCACACACACACACACGCTCGCTCACACGTACGCACAATCACACACACACATACGCGCAGATGTTAACCCCAGATGTTAGAACATCCTTTGAATCTATATTTCGGGGTGCTCTCTCAGTCATGTGTGAGGCGTATGTTGTGCGTGCGTGTATGTGTGCGCGCGTCCGTGCATGCGTGTGTACAGAGTTTAGAGCATCGAAAAAGTTTCAACAGCAATTGATGCAGTGTCACCAAGTTATATGCAGGTTGTATGGACATTAACAGCATTTTAGATGAACTGATAATATCAGTTTAAGACGAAAACCCCCATGAATATTAGACACGGTTCCTCATTAAGAACTGCTCTTTGCTTGCGTTGATGCAGGACGATAAAAGATCATTGATACGAGGACAGATTAAAATTTAAGTTTTAAAATATCTTCCTGATGAAGAGATAGAAACAAAAAAAACTTCGAAAACTTGAACCTAGGTGTTAAGTGTGGCCATTTTGAAATCAAGATTAAAATTTCTTATTATATTATAAACGGCCAAATTTCCCAAAGGTTCTTCTGAAAATGCAATGTGTTGTAAATTGTAGACATCAAGGGGATATACTTAATTTTGCTCTTTTCACAGTTCTGCAACACGAGTTATTTTACAATAGTAAAAAATGTTTGTGCAGTATTCGTATGTAGGCCTACACAGCCAAAACATTCACATTGGTCAGACCAATTGACACAGGCTAGAACACCAAAAGCTACATCAAAATGTTACTATACTTTGCATAGTTATGCGGGGATTATCTTTAGCCATGACAAGCTCCTAGCATAACATCATCATTCTTCGAATCCCCCGAAGACGGAGTGTGGCTGCCCACGTGGCGGGGTAATCCCAAGCAGTCACACACATAATGTTCTCATCCCTAGCTGATGCATTTGTACCATAGTGTTCAAGTGCTTTGGCTGTTGGGATGATCCCTGGAGTCTTTTAGCCAGGGTACGTCAACAAACAAACAAGAACATACGGTTATGAAGTTTTACGGAAAGATGTCGATCATTTGTCAAATAGGTATGCTTCAATGTACAATGATGAATATGGGCCAAGTAAGCAAGAAAAAAAGATACTGATTATTATTACAGTTGGATTATTACATGAAATGTGATCATCATACTTAATATAATGTTTTGAGTAAGCTTACATGGTGATGGCATAACAAATCCAACTAAACCATTTGCTTTCGCACAAAATGACACATTTGTCCAAGAGTTTCTTACCACCTCAAGTAGACATGGCAATGTTGTCATATTGAGAAAAAAAGAGCAATGATTCAAGAGAAAGCTTTGTCATATGTTTACAAAGCTATTAATTATCCAACAAGAGCTATTTTAAGCACAACTAGCAAGCCAGTATACAAAAAACAACAAGCACAACAATTGCAGTATTTCGGATATCATTTGCAATCCTACCCCTGGCATGTAGCATAGGACAAACAACCTTTAAAGAGGGGCTTGACAATATAGAAGTGATGTTCACGACTCACAAAGGCAAATACGCAAATAGTTTTCAGACCACAACAAAGCTTTAGAAGATTTCCTTAATTTCCGGACAATCACTGATATTTGATTTGCAAACCCTATTTTCTTCAAAGAAGAGATTTCCCACATAATCTACAATACCTGTAGTGATGGTGTTGCTTATGTTCATTAGGCAACAGTGTTGAGAAATTCTTCACAAACAAGTGTGCAACTAACTACAAAATGAATACACAACGAATACTTTCAGTTTTACTGGAGACAAATGTATATAAGGTATTTCTGGGCACACATTTACAATAGAGTCCAGCTTATGAACTAATTCAATAAGAGAGAGAGAGAGAGAGAGAGAGAGAGAGAAAGAGAGAGAGAGAGAGAGCGGGGGACAAGCGGGCAAGGAGCTGAACGAGGCATGCCAACTGATCGTCCCCTTGTTAAGAAGCGCGGTTCACTCCCCTAGCTCTCCGCTGCCCCTATGTACCACTGCCAGAGGCAAGCCCTCTGCCTCTAGCACTCCCTTCCTGGGAACCCGGGCTGCTGCTGTTGGCACACCGCTTCAACGGGTAGCAGCTTCTTCTTCTTCTTCTGCGATCCCAGTACATATGGCCATAATGGGCAAGGTACCTATATGTGTCCGCTTTTCACTTTTCATTGCTCTCACCGCTGCTGCGTACAGCCGACGCATTCCGATTTCGGAGGAGCTCAAAGGAGAAAAATTATTTGGAAGAACTTGTTTTCTTTAAGAAAGGAAGGAGAATGGGCCAATAAGTCAGAAAGATAGTAGATCATACTAGCATTGATAGAAAGCACAGGGAAAAGGCAGAGTCAAAGAGAGTGGCAGATTAGAGGAAGTTTCAAGCACAGAATTTCAAGAAGCTGGGGGAACTATTTTTTATGAAACAACCTCCCCTCCCCCCGGTATCCCCATGGGGAGAGACTCGTGGAGGGGCACGAGGCATCCACCCACTGCCTCAGAGTCAGCAGCAGCAACCACCAGTGGCCTCATCGTTGTGTCCAGTGACAGGTGCCTCCTCCTCCTCGGGGGTGTCCTGCTGCCAGCGGTTCAGGTGTAGGTACAGGACGATGAGGTTCAGCTCGTTGTTCATCAGGTCACGGTTGAATTCGTCATTCTGCACCACAACAGGCAGTATGCAGTCGAACCTCCATGTGGCGACCACCTTACAGACTGGCACAAACTGTCCATTTCTTCTTCTTCGTTCGCTCAGACAGTTTCCTGTCATATGAGCGTAGATGCTTCATGCTGCCGTTATGCACCTAACTAAGAAATAGTTAGGCCCAGCATGTCTGACTTCGGCTGAAGAAATCTTGGTAAGAATTTATAGAAAAAAAGGCAGAAGGAGAATGGACCAGTGAGATAGAAAGATAGCAGATGACAGTAATCAAAGGGAAAAGGCAGAGTCAAAGAGAATGGCAGAATTAGAGGAAGTTACAAGCACAGAACTTCCAGAAGGTGGAGGAACTATTTGTACAAAAGATCCCCTGGTATCCCCACGGGGGACAAACTGTCCGTGATACTGGAGACTCTTTCAGTGTTGACTAAGAGGAGAAGAGATTACAGCAAAACTGTCCGGAATACTGGGGTGACCGTGATACTGAGGTGCCTGATACGTGAGGTTCGACTGTATTCCCGTATGGCATCAGTCTACACTCTAGGGTCAGATTCTCGTTTCAAGGCCTACCTTGCCTTCAAACACACCTATCGTGAGCCGCTACTTTTTAAATTTAGTGATTATTCAGGCAAAAATCAAGTTTAAAAACAACAACTTTTCACCCTTCTATAAGGAACATCTTGAGGTAGAGGGTGTGTGTGCTCCCTTTTTTTGGGGGGGGGGGGGGGGAGGGGGGGGGGGGGGGGGGGGGGGGGGGGGGGGGGGGGGGGGGGGGGGGGGGGGGGGGGGGGGTCCGGAAACCCTGGAAATAATTTTGCGGTTTGCACAAGTGACCTTTCATGAATTGGCAGGACAAACGCCTTGTGTTTGTCCTACGTTTTCATAGGGGACAATCTGATTTTGTGGTAAAAAGACACATTCTATTTTCCCGAAAATTGTCTAATGGCATACAGTGGAAACTCCATTATAAGACCTCCCTCCCAATAAGACCTACTTCTCTGAGACATTGCCCTTCTTTGTAGGGGAAGACGGGGTAAAAAGCGCATGGGCGGGTAAGAAGCCCACCCCAATTATCTCATGAAATGAAGCAAATTTCAGTCTCATTTTGCCCATGAGACGAGCGTTAATGTCTAGCATTCGTCTCATGGGCAAATTTGACTGAAATTTTCTTCATTTCATGAGATAATTGGGGTGGGCTTCTTACCCGCCCATGCGCTTTTTACCCCGTCTTCCCCTAAGTATTAAAATTACCTCCTTTATAAGACCCTCCCCTTCAAGACCTCATTTTGGATGATTTTTGAAGGTCTTATAAGGGAGGTTCCACTGTATCATCACAATAGCAATTTTGGTTGACAGCTGCAAAGTTCAATAAAAAAACCACACACCCAAAACAAGACGAGTAACATGCTTTAAAATTGATTTCACCTTTCCTTCACTGTGCACTGACCTTATCAGCTTGATTCGGCGTCCATGGGGGCAGCAGGTTAGAGGGATTACGGAGGTTCATCTGGCTGGGATCCAAGGACACGGCATGTTGGCGCACTGTTTAGCATCACACAGTTCAACTGTTTAACATCGCAGTGGCATCATTCACATCATTGGCCGTGGCCACACTAATTTTGTATTAACAAATTATTCATCGTCGCGAAAGAGCAGACAGGGCTTTGAATGGAAGACACACCACTTAACAGATCTTCAAACTGAGGATGCAATAAACATTTATATCTCTTTTAAAAAAAATCGATTTTAAGTATTTGACAAGACTGTGGTAAAATGCACTGTGGGAAAATATAAGGAATATAAACACCAGTGTTAACACGAGTTGAGTTTTCAAACGTCTGCACAATAAAGCCACAGCAGTTCCCCGGGGAACACAAAAAGAGTACAAATCAGGTGCCCATTGTCTAATGAACCCCTTCAATGTTTCAAGAAACCCCCGGGGAACTGCTGCTTACACAATTAAACCTGCTGAACAGCGGAATTGGCAAATGGATTCAGGCAGGACTTTCGGTTCTCTTCCACCCTTTTTATTGTTAATCTCTCAATTGAAAGCATACTGCCGGACAAAATAAATTACACACATGCATCTTCTATGCACATAAAATAGCAGCTCATTCAAACCATTTCAAAATTTGCAGATGTCTAATTCAATTATTTGTGTAACGAAAATCTTGCATTTGTTTGATTAGTTTTGATACACTAGCTCAACAAATACCACCCCCACATTTGAACACCACAAAGCGTGGCTACACAAAAAGTGTAAAAGGTATGTCCATTGTCTAATGAACCCCTTCAATGTTTCAAGAAAGCCCTGAGGAACTGCTGCTTACACAATTAAAGTCTTCTTCTTTTTTAGGTTTATGCAATAAAAGTTATTGCTGCTTGGGTGGTAGAGCAGTCCAGCTTCATCTGCTTAATGAATGCGATTCTGAGAGTGTTGCTCTCATTTAATGACCAACACTGCAGGTGTCTGTAGTTCTCAGGACTGGTTAATGATTATCTTATGATTATGAAAAGAAGGCGTAGAGTACAGCCCTGTCACATCGTCTCAGACCGATATGGAACTCTGTAGCATCATCATCACCATCATCATCATAGTCATGAATCATAAAAAAGAAATGTCTTAAATTCTGTGAGTTTGCATGCCCTGCTCTCATGGTGTCCTCAGTTTCAAATTCCAATCCAGCCTATGCCCTTGGTGTATTTGGGTGGATTTACTGTAGAAAATCTTATAATAGGACGTAGAATCATTGTAAAAATTGATGTAACAGGAGATAAAACATTGTAGACATGCTTGTAAAGGGGGTTGAAGCCTTGTAGAAATGATTTTAAAGGAAGGTAAAAACATAGTAGGACTGCTTGTAGCATAAGGCACACACATTGTAAAATATATGTGAAACAGGAGGCAAGCATTTCATGCTGATCTTACCCAGACATCTTGCATGTTTGATGAATTCTTTTCCCTCAGGATCAGGCTTCCACTTTGGGTTGTTCATCTGAAACAATCAGTTGTGAGATAGTAAGCGCATGCACACAGTAGATACGGAAACCCCATGCGTAAACCCATAACTAAGTAAAAGAAAGAAGGAAAAATTATACGGACACGCTTCCAACACGGCCATATATTTGTCCTTCTTTCTTTTACTTATTTACGGATTAGGCATCGGGTTTCCGTGTGCAATGTTAATGCGTGCTTAAACTTACTGTACACTGATCTGTCAGTCCCATAAGCGATAATGTATCGTGTCATCAAAGGACAGGATCATCCAGCCCTTCCAATCTTGATCTACTATGCCCTCTATCTGTCATTTGAATTCAGCGGTTAAGTGTTAAACCAGTTAAGCAAAGATGTTGCTCTATTTTTCGTTTTCGGACATGTTTTTGCATGTCCATTCCTTTGTGAAGAAAACGACAGTGTGTTTTTCTATCTCCCCGTTAGAAAACCACACACACTGCAATTAAAGCCTGTAAAGCAATGCTGTGTGCACAACTCACAAAAACAATCAGTATAACAGATAGTCATAACTTGTACTTACGTAAAAGTGAAGCAATGACATTTCTGTTTTGCCGTTCTTAGTGCCCACTGGTTGCAAGGGCTGGTCTGTTCTGCCACTCCCTGTGAACCTCCACTAAAACAGGAACAAAAACCAGATGAACTTGTACCTTCAAGAAGTTATAGATCAATGTTATTAGCATTTTCATTTTTAGTTAGCTTATAAGAAATCATACCTTGTCTTACGAGATTAGATCACTCAATAGATTGGTCTACGTAGGTAGATCGAAATCATGCCTTCCTACAGAGCACTTGATTGTTGTTTCCCCGTGATTTTTATACAGTTATTTTATTTTATTATTTTAATTTTTTTATAAGTTATTTACTTGCCCATCACATACCTGTGTGTTTTCTAGCTCTTTTACTTAGTGCTGTGCATTCGGGCCATTGGTAGGACAGTGGAAAGTGGGGAGGGAAGAGCGGGCCAAAACTCTGCCTAGTAAAACCAATACTTAATTTTGAAAACTTGGTGAACAGTTTTGCAAAATGTGTTCATACTTTGCACATTTATTGGAGAGTACATGAGCAAGGTTTCATTTAAAACCTGACAGGAAGTGCTGGTCGGAAGTGAGTGACAGAGAAAACGAAGAGGACAAAGAGTATGCATAGAGGAGCAGGAAAGGGGAATCTTCCAATGTTTGCTCACAGCAAATTCAGTTTAATTTTGGAGCAGTTAATATGTCATTATGTATGATGAAACAAGGAGGCACATCTAATATTACATATGGAGACAGATGATTGAAACAAACCAGGTGTCAACCTACTCACTGAAGTCTATTTGCGTAGAACAAAGTGTTATAGCTTTTAATTTTAACATATGGACATGCAAATGGTAAGTTTTACAGAGTGTTCTCCCCATTGTAAACATACAGAACATATTATTAGGATTCTTCCTTTAGGAAGATTGCTACTGTATTTGTAAAAACAAATTTTCTCTCTTTTTCTTCCCTTTCTGTCCGATTTGGCTGAAATTTTCAGGAAAGTTGCAAAGTTGGATTTTCTAAATTTGAATTTAATCGAATTGTCATTGAAAAATCGCAAAATCTGCGAAAGTTTAATACTGAAAATCTCAAAAACGGCTGTACCGAATATGTTGAGATTGTCAGTACTGTAAAAGTACTTACCTAAAAAGAAAACCTCCAACACATCAAGAATACAACCAAATCAGAAGTATCATTTGGAAGTGCTCCAGCTAGGAACACGTAGCTTTTATTTGACTCATGGAATAGCCATAACCGGAATTCAAGTGATGTCATAAAACTAACTTTTGGCTATTGTAGTCCTTATTCATAGACCCATGTCTGAAAGGAACTTAGGTTGTGTCACAGTCACTGATTTCTGCTTTGGGAATTTCTTGTTATTTACCCGATTTCACTGAATATTTCTGGAAAGTTGAAGCATGCGTCCTGTGCGCCAATGACAGACTAAATTCAGACTTTGTTCGTGGGGCAGGATCAAGTTCACATGCATCCATAATCAAAAGAAGAACACACAGTACCTTGGGGTCGCCATGCGTAGTGATGTTCATCATGGCAAAAGAGCAGACGTCTCCCACGTTTGTGTCTTTCTTAGTGTTGTTATACAGGAAGTCCACAATTTTGTCCGCTTGATCGCTCAGACAACACAGGAGGAAAATGGTGATGATGGGGCTGAACAGTTCCTCTAGAAAGTGCACCTGAAAGACACAGCAGCTCTCAAACAGTTCCTCAACAAAATGCACCTGAAAGGCACAGCATATCTCAAACAGTTCCTCAACAAAGTGCACCTGAAAGACACAGCAGCTCTCAAACAGTTCCTCAACACACTGCACCTGAAAGACACAGCATATCTCAAACAGTTCCTCAACAAAGTGCACCTGAAAGACAAAGCATCTCTCAAACAGTTCCTCAACAAAGTGCACCTGAAAGACACAGCAGCTCTCAAACAGTTCCTCAACAAAGTGCACCTGAAAGACAAAGCATCTCTCAAACAGTTCCTCAACAAAGTGCACCTGAAAGACACAGCAGCTCTCAAACAGTTCCTCAACACACTGCACCTGAAAGAGCATCTCTCAAACAGCTCTCAAACAGTTCCTCAACAAAGTGCACCTGAAAGACACAGCAGCTCTCAAACAGTTCCTCAACAAAGTGCACCTGAAAGACACAGCAGCTCTCAAACAGTTCCTCAACAAAGTGCACCTGATAGACACAGCAGCTCTCAAACAGTTCCTCAACACACTGCACCTGAAAGACACAGCAGCTCTCAAACAGTTCCTCAACACACTGCACCTGAAAGACACAGCAGCTCTCAAACAGTTCCTCAACACACTGCACCTGAAAGACACAGCAGCTCTCAAACAGTTCCTCAACAAAGTGCACCTGAAAGACACAGCAGCTCTCAAACATGGCAGATAAAAACAAACAAATCCTCCGGCAAGATAGCAGACACAATGATGGAAACAATCAAATCGAATCAGATAAGACCCATGGGCCAGTAGACATTAGTGTGTCTCAGAACTTAAAAACGGGGATTAGTATGTAAAGTAGGTTAAATAGCCAATCCTTTGGGGAGCTTAGTCTAATTCTTCTTCTTTCACAGGACATCCTCCGTCATCGTGCTGACGATTCTGATGTGTAAAACAAAAATGCACATACTAGTTCCCGTGTTGACACGCACTCATGATAGGTGTAGTGGCATAGAGGTAACACGTTCGCCTCATGGTAAACCCGAGTTTGAACCCGGGATACAGGGGGATTTTTCCTCTCATTCACTAGGCCTTATGGTCTGAACGTGGAGTCTTTCGGAGGAGCGGATAAACCGAGGACCCGTGTGCCCATGCACTTAGCCTACGCTAAACCCAGTGGCAACGGAAAAGTTGTCATTTGGTCCAAATTTACCCCCCTCCCTCTTTCATTTCTCATCACTCACACAAAAATCGCATGCAAATAAATAAAAAAAATGGGCGGCGCGCCTCTGGCTGCGATGCGCTCTCCAGGTGGGACTCTAGAAAGAACCAAATTCCCAAAATAAAATAAATAAAATGATTACACACCATGATTATTGCTTATTCAGCTAATTTAGGTAAGCAGTTTGCTGCAGCTGGCTTGCTTATTAGCACACTGTAGTCCGTAAGCATGACAAGAGGTCATTATCATCTGTTATATTAGATACCACAAACTATCAGAGGGCGCTGACGAATACACACACATGCTCGCGCCATCCCCCCCCCAGCAAAACGATATATTGGGCCTATAGTCTACAACTTCCATTGTGACATGCAACAACAGTATGGGAAGACGGGGTAAAAAGCCCATGAGCGGGCGGGTAAGAAGCCCATGCCAATTATCTCATGAAATAAAGAAAATGTCAGTCAAATTTGCCCATGAGACGAATGCTAAACATTAAGACTCGTCTCATGGGCAAAAGTTTACTGAAATTTGCTTCATTTCATGAGATAATGGGCATGGGCTTCTTACCCCGTCTTCACCTACATTGCGCTTTTGAATCCTGCTGTATACCCCGAAGACGGAGAGTGGCTACCCATGTGGCGGGGTAATAAAAAACCCGGTCATACACGTATAATGTTCTCATCCCTAGCTGATGCATTTGCACCATAGTGTTCAAGTGCTTCGGCTGTTGGGATCGATGACCCATGGAGTCGTTTAGCCAGGGGATGTCAACAATGAACAACAAACAATATTCCTGCTGTGAGATTATACTGCTTAAGTTAGTGTCAGCTTTTATTGTCATTGACAAAATAGTATAGTCTTTGACAGACAATGTAAACAAATGATATCCAAATGTTCAGTTGACATATTGCTCAAAGCCATCCACAGGATATTTGCATTAACCGAACATATAAAAAGCAAGAAGCATTTCAAATGAAATTGAAACATTTCGTTTTTAGGCTGCACATTTTGTTATGGATGATTAACACGCAGGCTACAATATGTGATAACTTAGTTTTATAAAGTAAACATCAAATAAAGATTAAATAAATGCAGCTACCGCTACAGACCTAGAATAAAACAAGAGGCAAAGCCTTCGAGGCTCACTCGAACAGGAACATGTGGAACAACCACAAATATGTGAGGGGTGTGTAAAGTACAAGATTGCCAATAACAAATGAAACTATCGTTAATGGATACAACTAAAAAAAAGAAAGAAAAAAGTGCCCATGCCGAGAATCGGACCTGGAACCATTTGCACGACAGACAGACACACTACCAATGAGCTATCGAGGCTTTCAGTGTTGATGAGTTTCTTAACTCATGTTGCCTGTTGAATACTCTCTAACCCACTAATCTAAAATGTTATCTGTTTACAGTGTTGTTTTAAGTATTTAATTATTCAAATCATTATTGTTTGAAAGCTTGCATACACATCTATATGTGTGCAAAGTTTTAACAATGTATGCCTTCTATTTCCCGAGAAAATGCCAACGTTAAAGTTTGGAGATTAAACCACGGACGCAACACACACACACACAACCAAAAAACTATCGTGTTAACGAAGTTGACACGAAGTGAGTTAACATGAGTGAGCCAACCCCCCCCCCCCCCAATTTCTCTCTCTCTCTCTCTCTCTCTCTCTCTCTCTCTCTCTCTCTCTCTCTCTCACACACACACACACACACACACACACACACACACACACACACACACACACACACTTTTTAACTTAATGTTTGACTACTGAAACATGTCTCTTCTACGTTCTCAGGCCACATGGCCATAATTGGTGAAGTAAGTATGTATCCGGTGTTCAGTTTCCCACTGGTCTCCCCACTGCAGTCAACCGACACATTCCGGTAAGTTAAGTTAACTTCGATATGATAAACTTGTCCGGTCACTTTACTCACGAGCCTATACTGAAAGAGGCTCCAGTGGAATACAGCTCTGATCTTACAGGCTCGAGCAGAGCCAACCCAGTTCTCAGGCATGCTGTGGACGGCCATTGCAATGCTTCTCAGTCGAAGTTCTGGGCTTTTGGGGAAAGCGTGCTGAACGAAGATACAGGATACAAGATACGAGAACAATTTATTATCTCATTCAGAGAAATGTGCATCAGGAGCAAACACGTAATCAACATTGAAAACAACAACAGCAAAACAAAACGCAAAAGATACCCTTTGAGGGTTTAAATAAAGAGAAAATCATAGGGCGTATCATCACATTAACATACACCGCAAACGCATTGCACAGACAACCTCAGCAAGTACAAATGCTGATATAAAAAGGATGAAATAATAATGAAGATAATCATTGGGATAAAAAGCAATAAAGTGTGTCATCGCATTGTGAAACAAATACATCGAGCATATTGCACGAACAAACTGAATCAATCAAAGTGTTGATCAGTATGAAAAGAGAGAAAAGAACATATAAATTTTGTTAAATTATTTTATAATGTATAAGCAGAGTATCTTTTGAAAAGAGAAACATAAATGGTTATAGGGGTCTGCAGCCAAGCATTTGTGAGTTGCGGGCCGACACACACATGAATGAAATTCTGCTTAACGTCCTCTGGTCTGGCACAGACACATATGGGACATTATAGTAGATATAAAGATGCTGGGAACGATCTTGGAGGCAATGCCCGGAGGCAGTGCAATACCAGGGAAGTCCCAAATTTTTAACAATACAGATGTATTATAAAAAAAAAGAATAAGAACCCGACACACACACACAACCCAGCCAGACTGACGCATTTCAAGGTCAAGAAGCTTCAAAATGCCCTGCACAGCATTCCTTGAGTGATGCGGATCGAGAATATATATCGGTTACAACTTTTTTTGTAACAAACTCAAGGTCAAATGTCAAGGGGCTTTATATGTCACCCACAGCTTTGCCTATGTTGTGCTGATCAAGAATATATTATAAAGTTATGTGGATGTACGGCCAATTGTATTCAAATTAAAGCCACTCCTAAAAGAGACTAGTTCAAAAGTCAAGCTCAAGTTCATGAATGTGAATATTACTTCGCACCGTACATGACCTTGACCCAGTCTACCAACCTGCCAAATTTGAAGCCTAAACTGGAAAAATGTGAAAGATATGGCTAAAAGACCAATTTCACATCTCGAAAGCCTACTTCGTTGACCTTAACATTGACCTTAATTCATCGGTACCTTGCAATCAGATCTTACCATAAGCCAATGCACCTATGTAAAAAGTTTGAGCATTGTAAGTCCAACAATGTGAAAGATATGGCCACAAGAAGAAATGTCGGTTTTCAAGGTCAAGGTCAGCACGGTTATAATCTTTTACGTGACCATCTCAACACCGTGATACACCACCTTACAAAATTTGAAACAATTCTGTTCAATAGTTCACAAGGTGCAGCTTGGACATGAAATATATTGCCCAAAGAAGGAAAGTTCGGTTTTCAATTCAATTCAATTCAGTTATTTTATTGTCTTTAAGAAAATTAAAGAGATATATTGGCAAACTATGAATAACATAAGCAAACAAATTTCTATTTTTAAGTTAACAAGGGTAAAAACAAACTGAAACTGTAAGAGTAATCACACACACACACACACACACACACACACACACACACACACACACACACACACACATACACGCACAGTACACACACACACACACACACAATCTATTTCTCAGTCTCACATACTCAACCCCCAACATTCTCTCTCTCTATGTCTCTGTCTCTCTCTGTCTCTGTCACTCTGTCTCTGTCACTCTCTCTCTCTCTCTCTCTCTCTCTCTCTCTCTCTCTCTCTCTCTCTCTCTCTCTCTGTGAGTCTCTCTCTTAAAGTTTTCAATAAACTTTTTGACTGTGGTCTTTATCCTGAAAATTGGTCTGAATCTATTATCTTGCCATTATTTAAAAAGGGAAGTATAAATGATCCTAATAATTATAGGTGTATCTCTTTAGTAGACATTAGTAGTAAACTGTACAGTATTATTATCAACAGAAGATTACAGAACTGGGTTGACTTGAATAATATCACTGGTGAACATCAAGCTGGATTCAAAAAAGGATACTCTACTGTAGACCACATGTTTACTCTCCTAGCCTTTATTCAGAAACAGTTTTGTATGAATCGCAAATTTTATGTTGCATTCGTCGATTTTCAAAAAGTTTTTGATTCGATTAATAGGAAAACTATGTGGGGAGTACTGATTAACAAGCGCGGATTCGCAATCGTTTGTGGCACGCGACTATTTCAACTACAAACAAGGGCATCGCTGAGCGGCAGAAAATATAATTTGAAAGAGAAATGTTGCGCATTTACATTATGCTCTTCACACACACCATTTTTTTTTCCAAACACTTTCACTCCATAAGACTGCAGCCCAGCGGTCTATTTTTACCACTCCAATCATTACATACACTGAGTCGCCTCCCCTGGCTTTTCAATAATTTTAATCTGTAAACCAGAATGTTATCTCTGCACCATTTCGTAACTTTTTATATCTTTTGGAAAACATTTAAAACTGTTTATCCTACTTATACTCATCGAAAGAAGCACCGCATACTCGTCGTGTCTGTTGCAGTGTCTGTATTACGTATGTTTATTATTTTGTACGCTTTAAAATGAAGATTCGTGTGCTCTGTTCAGTATACAAGTCTTTCCATACCTAAGGACTGTAGATATGACAACTGAAATGTTACTTTATGCCCAAGTATTTTTTTCTGTCTGTACTTTTCTTTCTCTTTTACAATATGTGCAACAATTTTGGACCAACCGACAGACCGACAAAGTGAGTTATAGGTTTGAGGCTTGTGCCAGAAACAAAAATGGTGTTAAAGGAAAATCGCTTTGTTGTATCCAGTCTTTTGTATTCGGTAGTAAAAAGTAGGATCAGGAATGGGTTTGATTTAGCAGACTATATTAATTGTGTAGCTGGTGTAAAGCAAGGGGATGCATGTAGTCCTGTGCTATTCTCGTTCTTCATCAATGAACTTGCTTTAGATGTTATCAAAAATAGCCTTCATGGTGCTCTGTTTCCGCAAGGTATGTTAGAATTGTTCATTTTGTTATTAGCAGAAGATGTTCTTTTACTGTCAGAAACAGTGGTAGGATTGCAGCGTCAACTCAATAGTTTATGTAGAGCTGCAAAATCTTTAGGGTGAATTTAGATAAAAGCAATATTGTTGTGTTTCGAAAGGGGGGTCTCCATGTGGCCCTGTGGTTAATTGGAGAGAAAGAGATCTCTACGTTCCTTCCCCTCCTCTACAACCCTGCAAAAACCCCTTATTACCATTTTACCCTTCCAACACAGGCATAACAACACCATCATAAGTCCACCTTTCTCTAAGTGTTGTTATGCCTGTGTTGGAAGGGTAAAATGGTAATAAGGGGGTTTTGCAGGGTTGTAGAGGAGGGGAAGGAACGTAGAGATCTCTTTCTCTCCAATTAACCACAGGGCCACATGGAGTGGTTTATATGGTGTTTATTTTTCAAGCTCAGCAGAACACACAGCCCAACAAGGATGATCGCTCCCAATAGGAGGATGTACAGGTAGTGATCGAGATAGCAGGTCAGAGAGACTGATTTGGCCTAGGGTTACAACCTATATAGCCTACCAAACAAAGACTTTAAATGACCTGATTATCTATTGGTCAATTCTCCAACACATGTACACTTTAACACCTTATAGTCAAAATTAAACTACCATTTTCGTCTATTTCCTGATCAACAACATAAAGAGAACATTCCAATGTATATTCAGTTAGTATCTGCTGCAATTAAGCTAATTAATAATAAAATTAACAATCAAGCCAGACTTCCTGTTTTTCTGATTGATTGTTCAGAAAAAGAATCTACTTCCTTATGTTTCTCATTGGTCGAATTTTACATATTACCACCTGAAATTGAATAACCACTTATTCCGTAGTCATTCATCCCAACCAGGGTTAGGCCTATGGTGTACTTTTCGTGTCAAAATTGAACGAAAAGTTCACATTATAACACCTGTGTTAAATGTCTATAAATATTTAGGCATCTACTTTTCTACACAACTAAGTTGCAATGTGGCTTGCAAAGATCTTACATGCAGGGCAAATAATACATTGTTAGCTATTCTAAAAAGACTTAATGTGTTAAATAATAATTCTCTTGGTTTATTTCTGAAAATATTCGACTCTAAAATTCAACCTATGCTACTATATGGGGCAGAAATTTTCAATGTCCCATATGTGCCTAAATTCCCAGGTCGAGAGGACGTAAAGCCTCAATATTCATTCATTCGGGGCAGAAATTTGGGGATTTGAGAATGAGGTTGTGCATTGTGAAGCAGTGCATTTATTTGCATTAAAAAGATTCTTGGGGTTAGATAAACGGGTTTCAAATGACTTAGTCTATGGAGAAACTAATCGATACCCATTGTTTTTTTGTTCACCCATAAGATGTGTTAAGTACTGGTTTAAACTACTGTGTATGGAAGATCATAGGTTACCTCGTAAATCATACGACATGCTGCTGAATCTAGACAATAGAGGGAAGAAAAACTGGGTTTCAAAGGTACGTTTATTTTTATGTGAGTATGGTTTTGGGGAAGTGTGGCTGAACCAGGGAGTTGGTAATCAACATTTGTTTTTTCGTCTTTTCCACCAAAGGCTTATTGACTGTAGGTGGCAAGTGTGGAATGATCACATTCAAACAAGTAGTAGATACGATTTTTATAGAAATATTGTTAATTGTGATATGCGATGTGTACAGAGTTATTTGAAATTTGACCTTGATATGCATTCAAAGAAATTGTCAGCTAAACTTAGACTAGGGGTATTGGATATAAAAAGGCATCAGTTACGATATAGACAGCATGTACGTAATGATTTACTTTGCCCTCTATGTTTAGAGAGTGAAGAAAACGAATTACATTTTGTTTTGTGTTGTCCTGTTTTCAAAGATATTCGCCAGATAATAATTCCTCAGAAATACCACCGACAACCTTGCATGTTTAGATTGAATGTCCTCATGAGTTCAAACAAATATGGTGACATTAAAAACCTGTGTGTGTTTTTACGTAAAGCATTTAGGTTAAGAGAAATGCTGACTTCGTAAATGAAAGTTTGTGCATATATTTGCTTATAGTAGCTGTTTAGTTTGATGTTTCATGTACATTCCCATTCAAATGGGCCAATGGCCTCTCTGAATAAACCATCTTGCGTCTTGTGTGTGTCTCTCTCTCTCTCTCTCTCTCTCTCTCTCTCTCTCTCTCTCTCTCTCTCTCTCTCTCTCTCTCTCTCCCCACACACACACACACACACACACACACATACATCTAAACAGTCAGTTAGAATAACAATTTGACAAAGCCTTAAAAAAAAGGTCAAACTTCAAGGTTAAGGTCAGCACGGTCATGAATAGCGAAAGGAACCTTCCTTATAAGACACTTACTCTCTGCCAAATTTGATCAAAATCCGTGCAGTATTTAAAAAAAAGATAATTGATACATAAACAGACAGAGAGACCTGTACCAATACCTGTCGCCTAGCTGAATAACATAACATCTAGCCATCTAAGAAATCCAAAGTATACCTAAAACTGTGGCAGAAACTTACCTCTGCAGGCATAAAAGCGCTGAGAATGGCAACACACACAACTGAAATGTGAGAAAACGACACTTCAGTTACAGCAGCAACAACAACTACAACAACAACAGCAGCAACAACAACAGCTACAACAACAACTACAAAAACAACAGCAGCAACAACAACAACTACAGCAGCAACAACAACTACAACAACAACAGCAGCAACAACAACAACAGCTACAACAACAGCAGCAACAAAAACAACTACAACAACAACAGCAGCAACAACAACAACAACAACAACAACAACAACAACAACAACAACTACAACAACAACAGCAGCAACAAAAACAACTACAACAACAACAGCAGCAACAAAAACAACAACAACAACAACAACAACAACAACAGCAGCAACAACAACAACTACAACAACAACAGCAGCAACAACAAGAACTACAACAACAACAGCAGCATTAACAACAACTACAACAACAACAGCAGCAACAACAACAACTACAACAGCAGCAAAAACAACAACTACAACAACAACAGCAGCAACAACAACAACTACAACAACAACATCAGCAACAACAACAACAGCAGCAACAACAACAACAACTACAACAACAGCAGCAACAACAACTACAACAGCAGCAACAACAACAACTACAACAACAACAACAGCAGCAGCAACAACAACAACAACAACAACAGCAGCAACAACAACATACAAGAGTATTGCTGAGCGGCAGAGATGTCCTTCGCCTGCAAGAGACACGTCGAGATCACCAGAAAGACAGCCTTTTCAAAGATCGGAAAACTCACTTTGCTCTGGTTTCCTATAAATTAAGCCGCCAAAAAGGCGATTCCTCCTTGGCGGAGATGCCGGAGAGAGTAGCCATTTTGGATGGGGTGGGTGGAGGACACTCATTGTGGTTGAAGCGTTTTCTTTTTTTGTAGTGCAGTCAAAAAATAAATTGAGCTATTCCCTTTGTCGTGAGCGAAACTCCTTTATAAAATTAAAAAAAGAAAAGAAAAAAAGGTTTGCATTGCGAAAATCTTGTGCAAACGATTTGGCGGCCATTCGAAAAGAAGCGGCACACGCCTTCTCTTTGGATGAAAGAATTTGACTTCCAGCACCTCCGCCAAGGAGGAATCGCCGATTAGACAGTTTGATTTTTAGGAAACCAGAGCAAAGTGAGTGTTGCAATCTCTGTAAAGGGTGTTTTTTTCTGGTGATCTCGACGTGTTTCTAACAAAATATCATCGGTCAGTGTGCCCATTTAATATAATCGACTTACATACCACTGTGTTGCCATAGGAAAATTGTGATATTTTGTGAATATTGTTAACGTTTAGACATACTTTAATATGACCAGAGATGTGCTGATATGACTTACATATAAACTGTGTTGCCATGGGGGGGAAATGACAAATGTTCCAGCGCACACTACAGAGACCTTTTCAAAAGAAGTCTGCACAACGCAGAGTCCAATTCATCGTCGTTTTCAAACGAGCAACACTGAAACATTAACACATACTTTTTTTATGTGGACAAAAAAAGTGGTGAGCGAGGAAGATGACTTACGTAAACCAGTGCTGATTGCGGAGACATAGCCGACATTGGTGATGTCTCCGTCGTACAGGGTCAGGACAAGCACCACCCCAAACACAGTGCCAAACAGAACTCGAAAGGACCTGCACAACACACCGCCATAGGTATAGCCCGTGGGAAGGTCGCGATCCACACATCCAACTATAGTCGTACGGTTATCCAACTGTGAAGACGTGATTCTGATTAGGGTTAAAACCCTTTCATCGCCACTGTCGCCTCTTGGCACCACAATGATTGAACACCCATGTCACTAAAAAAGGCATCAAATGAGGGTCTGTTATCTAATGACCTTATGTTCTTAATTTTGGGAGGTAAGAATAGGCCCTGTTTTATGGATGTCACAAAGGAATCCCAAATATTGCAAATGAAATCTTTTCTCTACTCAGGTAAGTTTAATGGAAAGGTTTGGAGGAAAAATGGCTGGCGTTGAAAGGGTTGAATCTGATGGAAATGTGCTAGTTTCGTTCACAAAATGTATGTAAATGTACACCCCGATCGATATTCAAATTTTACAAAATGTCTGTATTCACACGAATCTGATGAAATCTTACTAGTTTTTCCTTACCTTACGAAACTAGTCGCATTTATCAGATACATGTACACACTAGTAGGCCTAATGTTGAATCAATCAGATCCATGGCCCACATACGTGACAGTTGGACAGCTGTACGCCCGAATCTTGAGAACTAGAGCTCGGTTTTAACTTTCTGTAAGCAACACGTGTGACAAATATGTATCAATATTACAGAGCAACAATTACGTTTTGTACAAAAACCAAAATCAATTCCACCCAGAATTGAATCTTTCAAGAGAGAGAAAGAGATGACCAAAAAAACAAATTAATGGGAAATCGAGGGAGAATAGAAAGAAAAACAGACCGAAGAAAAAATGGAGACAACTTTCTGATACTGACCAAGCAATGATGGCCCACACAGGCGTGGAAAACATATCACAGTAGTCCCTCATCGGTTTGTAGCCTTGGCTTAACCTGCAACAGGAAAGTAGGTAAGGAATCAGTAAGCAGTGGCAACACAGCATAATACCCCCTTCACAGACAGGCCACGTTCCCACTACGTGCTCCACGTTCTGGCACAATCACCCAGAACGTGGCTGAACGTAGCAGGGTCTTGGCGTACCTAGCGTATTGTAGTCTTGCGTAACGTAGTAGGAGCGTGGTGGGGGGTCTTTGTAGTATCATGAAGAACGTGGCATGCCAGGCTCTCTCTATGCGCATTTTGAACACGCTCAAAACACACGTGGCGAGGACCTGGTGGAAGAATGAAACCCGTTGGGATCGTAGTGAGAACGGGGGGACAGCGTAGTGGTTGCGTAGATAGATCGAGGTGAATGTATCGGCTGCATAGGCCCCGCACAATGAGCACTGCTTGATTCAGCAAGAAAGTATTTCTTGCCGAACTGACCATGTGGCTAGGACGTAGCAAGGACATGACGCGCGTTGGCAATACTAATTGGCAATAGCATCATACTAGCATGCAGCGGTCGTCTAGAGCGTGGCTGCATCGTATGGCCGTAGAGGGAACGTGGCAAGGGCGTAGCCATGACGTGGTGTGCACGTGGTGATAATGTAGAAAGGGTCAACATTTCCTGATTTTTTGTGTTCTGCGCGTATTGAAAACGTAGCTGCAGCGTGGTTGCGTTCACACTTGAGGAGGTTTTCCGTAGTTCACCAAGACCTCGCCACGTTCTCTAGACATTTAGTACGTGGTGAGAACGTAGTGGGGTCTTCATCACGTGTGATGGGGGCCTTAGCTCAAAGGATTA
>JAGGCT020001336.1:0-7500 GCA_017654935.2 Phymorhynchus buccinoides
TTTGATCTAATTTTCATGAGGAGAAAATCCAAGAACAGGTCATCAGAAATAGTAAGGTGTAGATCTTGCGGTGGGACAGTGTCAATTGTTTCTCTTGTGTATGGACTCGCTGCATAATCTTGTTTAATATTTGTGATCTCTTCGTTAATTTCATCAATGTATGTCTTGTCTTTTAATAGTGACGAGTTGAATTTCCAAAAAGTGTTGCATTTAAGTGCTTCATTTAATTTCAAATTCAAAACTATCATTGAGTGGTCTGTGCGATATCCACACTCAATATCAGAATCTTGCACAGTTTGCACAATGTGATCAGAGACAAGAAAAAAGTCAAGTCTAGCTTGCTGAAATGGATTATTCCTCCTCCATGTAAATCTTCGACAATCTGGGTTTTAAGCTCTCTCCAAATATCACTCAGTTGCAAATCATCAACCAGATGATCTACAGCATCTCTAGCCTTGGGATTGTTAACATTCTTATAGTTATCATAATCTCTTGAAGGATCAAGCACTAAGTTAAAGTCTCCCCCACGTATTACATTATCAGTATTAAATTCTTTAATTTTGTTACTCAAGAAAAAATTGAATTCCGGGTCATCCCTATTTGGCCCGTATACATTAACAAAGAGAAAATCCTTCTGTTTAATTTCAACAAGGACCATGACACTGTTTCCCCCATTTCCCTTGTATACTCTTTTAACCTTGAATTCGAAGTTGTTGTTGAAAAGGATTGCAACACCCCTAGAATTGGAAGCATGGCTTGAAAAAAAGGCTTTATACCCCCACTCTGCTGTGATATACTGTTCCATTTTTTCTTCAAAATGTGTGTCTTGTAGAAAATAAACAGATTTGCACGAGAAACACTTTTGACTGCGACACGTGACCCACCACGATTAAGTCCCTTGGTTTTTTTGGGGTAGCTGGGACCCATGTACAAATGCCCCCAACTTGAAATTGAGGCTGCTGTTTAAAATGATGTATCGTTTTCAATTTGGGGCATTTGTATGGGAGTAAAACCTGGTCAAAGCAAGATTTCCTACCAGCTATAAGAGGGAAAACACATGAAACCCGTGATTTTGACACGTGATCTGGTGAATCTTTAAACGCTCGCCTGCTTGTGTGTGTGTGTGTGTGTGTGTGTGTGTGTGCGTGCGTGTGCGTGTGTGTGCGTGCGTGTGCGCGTGCGTGCGTGCGTGCGTGCGCGCGTGCGCGCTCGTATGTGTGTGTGTGTGTGTGTGTGTGTGTGTGTGTGTGTGTGTGTGTTTGTGCGTGCGTGCGTGTGTGTGTTCAACCCTCCTCTTCTGCTTCATTTTGACCTACTCTCCCATTATGAACACACAAACACACGCGCGCGCCATGCACAAACACACACATACCCATATACACACATACACACACACTCACTCACACATGCAAACGCACGGCATATGGATAGTCTACAGGCACACTGCAACACACACATACACACACGCGCGCGCACGCGCAATTATGCACACATCAGATACACACATACAGGCGTACGCGCGCACACACTGGCACACACATACACACACAGATGGCATTTATACATACATACACATGGCAACACACACATGCACACACGCTCACGCACGCACGTATAAACACACACACACACGCACGCGCGCGCGCACGCACACACGCACACACACACACACGGTGACACAGGCATACATATACACGCGCGCACGCACGAACACATGTACACACACAGCACACACAAGCGTGCGCACACGCACGCATGCACACACGCACGCACGCATGCACACACACACACACACACACACACACACACACAAGCAATCGACATACACGCATGCACGCGTGAACAAACAAATGCATTCTATTGAGCTGTTGAAAATAATAGCAACGACCCCAACATTTTTTTGCACTCTGTTGTTGCAGTATAAGCACACTTGCTTAATAAATAATAATGCACAAATATTTTTTTTTAACAAAAGCTCTAAAACTAACTTATTTCACATACGGGTAGTTGTTCGAATCAGCATTCAGACCTAAAAAAAAAAAGACATTGAATTATTTGATTATTGAAGATATAACAAAAAAAGTGTCTTACTCTGTTAGCGGGACGCCATCTTCATCTTTAGATGTCTGTCTCAAAGCCATTGCAGCCGATGGCGTCAATGTATTGGACTGTACTGACGAGTGTAGAGATGCGTTGCGGTTTTGAATCAGTGGCTCGGGCAAGAGTCTGGATTAACCCTTTTACCGCCAGCCATATTTCAGCCAAAAATTTCCATTAAATTTACCTGGGTAGATGTGACGTAAGTGTCCCGCACGACCCGCTTTCTTTATTTCTTATCTACAGGAAACTTGCTTACAAGCGGCAAAATGTTGCAACTATGCAAGTCGTTTCGACTTCGCAGAATTGCACAAACCCCTCCCCAATCCAGTGTCCAGGCACACCGTCAGTCGTTGGACAGGCGACTGTCAACAACATCCCTGTTCAGTGTCTCTATGACACTGGACTGTCATGCGACGCCATTGTCTGCGGATCCCTAGTCCCCGCGTCAGCATACACGGGAGACTTCATCTCTCTGCAAGGCCCTGATGCTGCAATCCCCCCATCCACTTTGCCAGTCGCCATAATCAATGTCGACACCAGGTTTGTAAAGGGACCCATCAAGGCAGTGCTCATGGACAGCCCTGTCTATGACCTCATACTTGGATCACAGTATGTGTTCTTAGGGCACCCCTCTCAACCTGCCCTAGTTTCAGCAGCATTCCCTTCTCCCCAATCCACAAACCAACTCCCTCCCTCCTTCCCAAAGAGCAAATCTCCCTCAGCAGGGAAGAAACCTCTCAACGCGGCAAACCAAATTGCCGCGCGAGCCAATCCAGATTGTCCCAAGTCCCCAAGTCCGCCACAACTTGGAAAATCCTTCCCAAGGAATGTCCGCCTAACGACCCAAGACCACTCGCCACAGGTACCTCAGGTGAAAGGCAGCACTGTACCCGCAAACACCCACCGAAGGTACTATCGGGACAGGCCGCCGCACGTACAGCCGTCACCTACCCCTCCCTTTCAGCGAGTGGCAGTCGACTTGGTCGGGCCTCTACCTCAACGGAAGAAGAAATTCCGGTATATAGTCACCGTGGTCGACATATGTACCATGCAGTGCGATGCCGCCCCAATCTCCTCACTTGATGCTAGTCAGGTAGCCGCGGCACTCAAAGCCATTTTCGCCCGAATCGGCCTACCAAACCACATCATCAGCAATGATGAATCCAGGCTAAAGGGGAAACTCAGGCAAGAGGTGTTTGCTATTCTGCAATCAACCTTGGGACAACTCAACACAGGATTGCCGCACCAACCTCAGTCGGAATCCATTCCACTGATCTCTAACCCACCTGCTCCTTTGAACTCTGTGTTGCGACCAGATGTTCCACCATTCCAGCCGACCCAGTCTCCCCACTAATTTGTCCCTGTCACCCAAGTCGAAAGTGGAGTCGGCGTTCCACAGGAAGATTCCGGTACCAGAATCTTTTCTTCGGGGGGCCTCTGTGACGTAAGTGTCCCGCGCGACCCACTTTCTTTATTTCTTATCTACACCCCCCCCCCCCCTCTCCTTTTCATTTCTCTGTCCGGCCGCCACGTTAATTGCCACCCACCATCTAAAAGAACGCCGATTAAGGGAGTGGTCTCTTTGAAGGTCGATTTGTCTCCCCGGTCGGCATGTAACCCCTACCGAGGTTATCTCCCTTCCCCCCCCCCCCTCTTATCTACCGTCTCATCACGAGATAGGATTTGAATGTCGGCACGTGATAAGGATGTAATAGGCGCGTGATTGTTCTGTACATTTTGAACATCATCTTGTGACGTGTCGACTGCTATAAACCAATGACAGGCTTTCATTGTTTGAAAGTGAAGGCTATAATTGGCGTAGTGAGAAAAAGTTTTTCACACAAGATGCTGAAACTGACTAGAGCAACACCTCTCCCAGCCAGAATAGCCCACCTAGTAAGTCTTATTGATGACTGGTGATTGAGACTGGTTGTTTGTTTGACCCTAGTTTTGATCTAGATCCTATGTTCAATGATGAATAAGGAGTAGATAGATATGTTATAGAAAAGAAGTGGTAAACATTCTGTTCTATTTATGCACACTGATTATTTGTGTGTGTGTGTTTTTGACTTGAACACTTTTGGTACCAGAACCGGAGTTTATGCCTACTAACCCTTTTGTCTATTTTTAGTAGGAAACCTATGGGCCGCAATCTTGCACTTTATGATACCATTCCTTTCCAGGTGTTGGATGGAGAGTGATGTTGTCTTGATCACCTTTTATGTTTTACTGATCTCAGTTTGTTAACTGAAATTCAGTTTATTTATTAACTAGTGCTATTGTACAAGGGAAGCCTTCTAGCCGGTTGGGATTCACTAATTCCCTGCCGACTGAAGCCCCTTGTCTCTAAGCCATAGAGATCTACATCCACCTTCTCCTGTGATTATCAGCAGGGCATCGTGGGCCGGAAGATTATCCCGGACTCCACCAAGCACCAAGACGGGACCGCCGCCAAGACGACCCGCACCCAGAATCCGCGAGGAGACCACGCTTGAACCGTGCCATCCCGCGAAGCCGTAACCGGAACGACTGGGAGCTACTCTCATCTGACGAGCAAGCCCAGCCACCCCAGCACTCGCCGATCATTACGGAGGAACTTGCCAAGAGCTAAGTTTATAAAACCGCGCCAATCACTGGAACTTTCCTACGGACACTGAAGATAATTAGTAACCCTTCCGGCATGGGGCGAACCTTATAGAAAGACAAAAGTCTTGTAAATCCTTTCGGATTCCATTGTTTTTTATCCATATTTTGTTTTGGCGCCATTGAGCTGCTTTATTATTATTGTTGCATAATCTTATGCAGATTTTGGGAGTAAATAAAATACAAGTGTCAAATAATCCTGAACCCTTTGGTCAGACTGATGAGAGTGGGAGTCTTGTAATTTCATGTAAAACCCTACTTCTCTCTGTCTGCCATTTAGAGCAATTCAACCACTTGTATTTCTTACAACCATACGAGCCAGAACCCGGGCACAAATATAAATTTATTAGATGAAAAAGGGCCGGGAAAGTTGCTCATCTCCCATACCCTAGAGAAGTGGGCTAAAGGCAACTTTTCTAAAGTCTTCCCTAGGGACTTAGCCTTTTAACCCATTACCTCGTCACATCTAATTGGGGGCTCGCGTCCGGGATATTTTTTTCATAAAGTCTAACAAATTTCAATTCAAACTGTAGTTCCTTTTCAAAAACTTATCTTGTGTCCACTGGGAAAGTTATTGTGATTTGGTTCACTGTGTTTTGATTTGATTTGTTTGAATGCTATTTATGACTTTATTTTGATGTGTATGCTATTTCTGTTTATGCTGAAATAGTTAAGTGTTGTTTGATACATTCAACTCAGCAGCTTTGTTTTTATTTTGAATAGTTGTATTTACAACCAGGGCTGAGATTGTTAAACTTAGGAGGGAACTTAAAGAATGGGGAGAATCTCTAGGATTGTCCCGCCTAGAGTTAGCTAATTTTGTCATATCTGAATATGACAAAGAGAAAACTCGCGAGGCTCAAGAGGCTGACAAAGCTCGGGAGGCTCAAGAGGCTGAGAAAGACAAACAGAGAGCTCATGAGGCTCAAGAGGCTGATAAAGCTCGGGAAGAGGCTGAGAAAGACAAACAGAGAGCTCATGAGGCGCAAGAGGCTGATAAAGCTCGCGACACTCAGGAGCAAGAGAACATCCGTACTCATGAGTTAAGGCAGAGGCAACTAGTGCAGGATGCCAAAAATAAAGAACTCGAACTTGAGGCCACTGAGCGAGAAAAGGCGCGAGACCATGAGCTAGCTATGAAACAGCTTGAAAACTCAGCAGACTCCGAGACTGCTGCCCCTCAAAATTTTCCCCCTCCCATTCATACCTCAGCCATGACCTTCACATTGGAGGCATTCAATGAGGCAACCGAGTCTATCGATGCATTCCTTGATAGATTTGAAAGACTGGCCCAGGAATTTGAGCTTGCTCCGGAAAAGTTCAACCTCAAGCTTGCCCAAAGTCTCAGGGGTGTGGCTTATGAGGTGTACAGCAAACTTCCGTCAAGCCAAATTACCGACTACCCAGCTTTGAAAGAAGCCCTGCTCAACAGATACCAGTTGACAGCGGACGCCTACCGGAAAAAGTTCCGGTCAACCAGAAAAGGTAGGGGAGAGTCCTATGCCCAATTTTCAGATAGACTGGGGAACTATCTGACAAAATGGGTGTCCCTTTCTGCCAAAACTGAGTCCTATGAGGATCTCCGGGAACTTATGGTTGGCGAGCAGCTGCGTGAAACCATGTCCCCAGAGTTACGCACCTTTACTGCCGAACAAGGTGCCACAACTCTGGCTGACCTCATCCAGCTAAGTGATAGGTACACTCTAGCCCATGATGAACCTAGCGCCCCTAAAAGGCCAAAACTGCAGCAAGTTGTTGGGTCCACTGCTTCACAGCAGAGCAGGTTTAACCCCAACTCCAAAAGTGGGTCAAACAGTTCTACCCATGAACGACAACCACTGGGACAACCCTTATTCTGCTCATACTGCAAGTCGAACACCCACAATCGGGATGACTGCAGGAAACTTGCTTACAAGCGGCAAAATGTTGCAACTATGCAAGTCGTTTCGACTTCGCAGAATTGCACAAACCCCTCCCCAATCCAGTGTCCAGGCACACCGTCAGTCGTTGGACAGGCGACTGTCAACAACATCCCTGTTCAGTGTCTCTATGACACTGGACTGTCATGCGACGCCATTGTCTGCGGATCCCTAGTCCCCGCGTCAGCATACACGGGAGACTTCATCTCTCTGCAAGGCCCTGATGCTGCAATCCCCCCATCCACTTTGCCAGTCGCCATAATCAATGTCGACACCAGATTTGTAAAGGGACCCATCAAGGCAGTGCTCATGGACAGTCCTGTCTATGACCTCATACTTGGATCACAGTATGTGTTTTTAGGGCACCCCTCTCAACCTGCCCTAGTTTCAGCAGCATTCCCTTCTCCCCAATCCACAAACCAACTCCCTCCCTCCTTCCCAAAGAGCAAATCTCCCTCAGCAGGGAAGAAACCTCTCAACGCGGCAAACCAAATTGCCGCGCGAGCCAATCCAGATTGTCCCAAGTCCCCAAGTCCGCCACAACTTGGAAAATCCTTCCCAAGGAATGTCCGCCTAACGACCCAAGACCACTCGCCACAGGTACCTCAGGTGAAAGGCAGCACTGTACCCGCAAACACCCACCGAAGGTACTATCGGGACAGGCCGCCGCACGTACAGCCGTCACCTACCCCTCCCTTTCAGCGAGTGGCAGTCGACTTGGTCGGGCCTCTACCTCAACGGAAGAAGAAATTCCGGTATATAGTCACCGTGGTCGACATATGTACCATGCAGTGCGATGCCGCCCCAATCTCCTCACTTGATGCTAGTCAGGTAGCCG
>JAGGCT020001336.1:12500-25000 GCA_017654935.2 Phymorhynchus buccinoides
AAATTTCGTTCTAAGATCGTGTAATGCAGGACAACACAGTATACAGTGAATGTCATCTTCTTTTGTTGCATCACACAAACAACAAGCTCATTCGCTAGAGATTGGACTATAGTATCTCGTACGATGGCAGCAAAAGTTAGAAACACCAAATCTAAATTTCGTAAGTGCACTCTTAATATATTTGTTCAGATTTAAATTTATACATGGTTCTATTGTATTTGTAGTCTTAAATAGTCTATACTGCGCAAATCTGTCGCTGTTATACAAGTGATCGTGCCAGTTGTGACGAAGGAATGGGTTAAAAGGCTAAGTCTCTAGGGAAGACTTTTAGTGTGTTAAATTTTCAATTAGAAAATTTGCCTTTAGCCCACTTCTCTAGGGTGTGGGAGGTGAGCAACTTTCCCGGCCCCTTTTCATCTAATAAATTTATATTTGTGCCTGGGTTCTGGCTCGTATGATTGAATGAAATACAAGTGGTAGTTTGCTCTAAATGGCAGACAGAGAGAAGTATGTTTTTACATGAAAATTACAAAACTTCCACTCTCATCAGTCTGACCAAAGGGTTCAGAATTATTTGTACACTTGTGTTTTATTTACTCACAAATCTGCATAAGATTATGCAGCAATAAGAATAAAGCAGCTCAATGGTGCCAAAACAAAATATGAATGAAAAACAATGAAATCCGAAAGGATTTACAAGACTTTTGTCTTTCTAAAAGTTTATGCCCCAAGCCGGAAGGGTCCCTAATGCTATCCAGTGCCTGATTGGCACTGTCCTGTGGACTTAGCTGTTTTAAAGTTCCTCCGTCGGGAGCAGCGAGTGCTGTGGTGACTAGGCTTGGTCTTTGGAGTAGAGTAGGTCCCAGTCGTTCCGGTTGCGGCGTCGTGAGATGGCACGGCTCAGGCGTGGTCTCCTCGCGGATTCTTGGTGCGGTGGCGCCTTTGCGGCGGCCCCATCTTGTTGCTTGTGAGTCAGGGATTATGCCTCCTGACCACGATGCCCTGCTGTAAATCACAGGAGAAGGTGGGTGTATATCTCTATGGCTTAGAGACAAGGGGCTTCAGCCGGCAGGGAATTAGTGGATCCCAACCGGCTAGAAGACTGCCCTTGTACAATAGCACTAATAACAAATAACCTGAATTTCAGTTACCAAACTGAAATCAGTAAAACATAAAAGGGGTAATGGAATCAACTGGTATGATTCAGTAACCAGCTAGATCAAAATCTATGATCAAGCCAACATCACTCTCAATCCAACACTTGGAAAGGAATGTTATCATAAGGTGCAAGGTTGCAACCACGAGGCTTCCCACTAAAATTAGTAGGCATAGAATCCGGTTCTTGTACCAAAAGAGTTAAAGTCAAAAACACACACACAAATAATAAGTGCACATAATTAGAACAGCATGTTTCCCAATTCTTTTCAATAACCTATCTACTCCTTATTCATCATGGAACATAGGATCTAGATCAAAAATAGAATCAAACAAAAACAAATCCCAATTAAATATTTTACACAACTTTGTCTTATTCAATTAGTAGGCTACTCACGAGTTGGGCTAATATGACTGGCTGGGGGAGAGGTTGATTCTGCAATGTTGCTTCAGCCAGGTTTTGGAAGTCGTGTGAGTAAGAGAATGTTAGGCGGTTTGTCTCTTTTCTCCCACTATTCAAATCTTTTTAATTTTAAACACCCGAGGGCCTATGATTGGTTAGTCGTAGCAGCCGACAAGTCAGGAGACGACAGTCATGCGCATATTACATCATCATCACATGTTTAACATTCTGATTCTGCCTACATGACACGTGTCAAAACTTCTTCAAAGGGCAGCGATTGCGATATCCGCGTCACAAGCTAGATAAGACAGGAAAGGCAAAACGGGGTACAAAGAGATCCCGCCTCGCAATCGGTGGACTGTTTGATGTTCCACAATGGCAATTAGAGTGGCGGCCCCGAGTAGTAAAGGGGGGGGGGGGTGTTTAGAGAGGGGGGAGGGGGTATAGCTGAGAAAGTGGGGACGCGCGGGCCACCTTGTCACACCAGTCCTGCCATCTACAATCAATAATCCTCTCTTTAAACTTTTCAAAAAATCACATATATTTTCTACACCCTGATTATCCCAAGCAAACCCAAACCCATATGAGTTTAAGCATTGTCTTATACTAGAAGTGCACGTCTTTTTACCCTTGCTATCTAAATCATATAACATACTGTACGCTTTAAGTGGTAGCCTATGTTCATCCATCCTAGTTAATTTCAACCAATATTTAATGCACTTAGCATACGAGTTTAAGTGGATAGGGTAACGTCCAAGCTCTCCATAGACCATGTCGTTTGGTGTTCTTAAATCAACGTTTAAAAAGCGTTTTAACGCATACAAGTGAGTTTTTTTCTATTGCTACACATTTCTCAAATGCCCAAATCTCCGCCCATTGCAATATTGGCTGGACCTGTGAATCAAAGAACTTTGTAAAAACACTGAAGGAATTACAATTTAATTTGTAAAGAATATGAAGAATAACTATAGTTGCTCTCTTTGCTCTGTTTGTGACATCCTGACATGCAAAATTGAAACTAAGTTTAGTGGTAAAATATATCCCTAGGTATTTATATGCAGTAACCACAGCTACCCTCTCATTCCCATAAGTCCATTTTTCTCTTTGAGCTAAGTACCCTCTCTTACGAAATACAATAATATTAGTCTTTTTCATGTTAACCTTTAACTCTAGCCTAGCTGCTGCTGAATATAAACTATTGAGTTGCTGTTGAAGACCGATAATTGTCGTTGATAGTAATAAAATGTCATCGGCAAAAAGCAAAATGAATAGTTCAATAAGATCAAAGGTCACTCCATGTTTGCCATTTTCCATTATTTCTAGGGCTAACTCGTTAATAAATAGATAACAATTAATGAAATCAGATAATTTTGCTCCTGTTCTTACCTGTCATTTTACATCATTATACATATTTTTCACACAACGATATAATTTACCCGTAATTTCATTTTTCATTAAAACAGGCCATAACAATTTGCGAGACACAGAATCAAAAGCCTTCTCAAAATCAACAAAGGCAACATAAAGTTTATGATTATTTACAAATTGTTTTTGGATAGCAGCTAATAACGTGAACACATGGTCAACTGTCGAATATTCTTTTTTAAATCGTGCTTGCTGTTCACCTGCCAAATTATACTGTATCCATTCACCCATTCTGTTATTAATTATGGAACTATATATTTTACTACAAATGTTGCATAACGAAATGCCTCTATAATTATTTACATCATTAACCTCCCCCTTTTTAAATAAAGGTATAATTACAGACTCTTTCCAACTATCAGGGTAGATTCCGGTGTCAAATAAATAGTTGAACAACTTTAATAAAAAAAAATCCAAAGTATGATCACCCGAAGTCTTAAAAAACTCCCTAATCACCCCATCAGGCCCAGCAGACTTATTGTTCTTTAATCTCTTTACTGCAAGCGTTATTTCTTCCTTCAAAATTGGTCTATCTAGCATAAAGATTTCATCTTCCTCTTCATCAACCATATTTTCGTCCCTAGCTACATCTTCATCTCTTTCCAAAAGTTGTTTAAAATGTTCATGCCATTCATTCATAGAAATACCATTTGAAGGCTGTGACCTCTTTTTACAGATCTTGTGAGCAGATTCCCAGAAACGTTGTTGACTATGTATAGAATCGATTAATTCTTGTAACAGTTTATCATTATATTCTTTCTTCTTCCTTTTATTCAAATTCTTATATTCACGTCTTGCTATGCATACCTTTATTCTATCAGCTTTATCTAATGTTTTTAGAAATACACTGAATAAACCCCGAAGTTTACATTTTGCTTGTTTACACTCTTGATCATACCAACTATCATGTGTGACCTCTCTTTTGACTGTTTTTTTTTATATATCATAACTTCAGCTTGTTCCTTTAAAATCATATTAAACTTCAATTGCTGCATTAACATCTACATGTATTAATCCTTCAGCTGTTGCTAGCCTTTCTTTGACACTTACTGTATTCATGAAAGTAATAAATTGTTGAGCATGGTCTTTATTCCAACAGTATTTAATAATAAACTCATTAAAGTGTTGTGAACATGCGTTGGAGCTTACTTTTTCATTTTGGTTTTTAATATTTAACACTGGAGGCAAATGGTCTGATTCGAATCTCTCCATAACTCTTAAAGTTAATTTACTATATAGTGTCTCAACAAGATTCACAGATGCTAAAAAATAATCATTTACACTGTTACCTGTGTCAGAAATGTATGTGAAACAACCACCAGAGTCGCCATTACATACCCCATTTAACATAACCAATCCTAATACAGTGCACATGTTGAGCATTGTTTTCCCATAAGGGTTTAGAACCTTATCCTGAGAACATCTAACAATGTCACAACTATTATTCACATCATAATTGACATACACATCACGCTCAGAAATGATATCTGGAACCCTATAAGACATCCTTGCATTAATATCACCACATATTAATAAGTCAACATCATCTAAATTCATTAACTGTTTTACAATGCAGTCTTCTAAGATATCTATCCCATTATCAAACCCGTTAATAACATAATAAGGTGCATTCTCAGGCGGGACATACGCACATATCAACAATACAGTGCTATGAAAACCAAAGAATACTTTGTCGAGCAAAAATAACATCGCATAAGGATTCTCACAACCAATGCACTGAACAAAGGAAGCAAAACATTTCCGTACTAAACATATTATACCTCCAGATGATCTCCCTTGCCTTGAAAGCTTTACGGCTGGCTTAATGAATACATTATGATCTTTGAAAACAGCATATTCAAATTTCTCAGCAAAAGTTTCTACAAAACAAATTACATCGAACGAAGAAACAAAGTGAATGAAATCTCGATCTTCAAGTTTATTAAATAGACCACAAATATTCCAATGTAAAAAAGAAACATTATTTGCACATTTATTTACAGACGCATCATTCTGTAACAAACAGGACTCATTCTTAGCATTTAGAGTCTCTCTACACTCTTTCTCTTCTCGCGCTCCTTGAACAGAATTAACAATTTTCAAACTATTATTCATGCTCCTTTGTCTTTCTCCCTAGTACTACCGGTTTTACCGTCGCTGTCATTCGCATGAAAATCCACACTTTCTTTATGATTTACATGAACAATTCTATCTGCGTTTGACACATAATTACTTTTTAAATTATCAGATAAACCCTCTCTGCAATCAGTCCATATGTTATTATGAACATTAAAAACATTATTTTCAGTGGAACAATCTATGCTTTTATTTTGCGTCATATATGAATAATCTTCAGTTTTATATTTTGGGGACATTGCATGATCATTGTCTGTTTTCTTAGTAAACAAGCCATCAACCCCACCAGCATCATAACCACCATCATCTCCGTCATCATATTCTCTCTTGACCCCACCCCCATCATCACCTTCACCATTTCCTCCACCATCTCTCCCCCAATTCTTACCAGGTGTTGTGGTGGGTGATGAGAGAGAGAGAGAGAGAGAGAGAGAGAGAGAGAGAGAGAGAGAGAGAGAAAACTGATGATAATGTAGGCCTAGTTGTTGACCACGTCTTTTGCTAATAGGACTCTGATGTCAATAGGAATTGTTCAGAAATAATTAAGGGGAGTAATTTCATGGTGTGTGGGAGTGACCTTGCCTAATTCAATCGGTCAAACAGGGGAAGCTGCTCTACCTTCAGGTAGATCCTCAGCTCTCGCCTAGTGTGTTTGAGTAGACTTTCAGCACTTACTTAGAACACCGTGCGTCATTCTAAAATTGATGTCATTTATATTTTTACTTCACATTTTGCAAGTTCTCTCAGTTTGTGGATACTGGCCGCCCCTCACTTAAAAATAAATGTTTGCAAGTCGTTGACTCGCATCCTGCGGTTTCAAGCTTCGACGCCATGCCGTCATGGTTGCTATGGTTTAGACCGAGAAACTCGAGGTAATCAACTCTAATTTTCAGGAAGTGCTCTCCCCTAGTTTTTTTTATCTCCGAAAATTGTCTGTTCCAGTAAATCATGTATTATTCTGGACTAGCGCAACGCCGATTACCGGTAACGCATAGTAACGGTAATGCCAAGTACTGGTAACGCTGAGTAGGGGAAGACGGGGTAAAAAGCGCATGGGCGGGTAAGAAGCCCACCCCAATTATCTCATGAAATAAAGAAACTTTCAGTCAAATTTGCCCATGAGACGAATGCTAGACATTAACGCTCGTCTCATGGGCAAAATGAGACTGAAATTTGCTTCATTTCATGAGATAATTGGGGTGGGCTTCTTACCCGCCCATGCGCTTTTTACCCCGTCTTCCCCTACAGCAAATTTGAAGCCATTCGGTTAAGAAACGGCGGAGTTATAAGGCCCCGTTTCCCGTTGGCGCTGATCTGAGAGTGACGCGCTCTCTCTAGTAACGGTAACACCAAGTACTGGTAACGCTGAGTACAGCAAATTTGAAGCGATTCAGTTAAGAAACGGCGGAGTTATAAGGCCCCGTTTCCCGTTGGCGCTGATCTGAGAGTGATGCTTTATCCCTAGTAACGGTAGCGCCTTGTAACGGTAACGCCTAGTAACGGTAACGCCAAGTACTGGTAATGCTGAGTACAGCAAATTTGAAGCGATTCGGTTAAGAAACGGCGGAGTTATAAGGCCCCGTTTCCCGTTGGCGCTGATCTAAGAGTGACGCGCTCTCCCGATTCTCTTCCAATTTGCTGCCAGACTTGGTCCCGACCACAGCAAGCCGGACAGCAAATTGGAAGCGATTCGGTCGAAAAACGGCGGAGTTATAAGGCCCGTTTTGTATATATTGTAAAACAAAAAGACGAACAAGTTGGATTCTTTCCCCCAATATTTCGACGAGCTATCTCGTCTTCCCTTTCCTCGCTGGGGACTGTTTATTTCACTCTGACCAGGTATACAGGGATTGAAATCAAGAGCAACATAAAACAATTAAATTGATAAGAAAGGTTTGACACAAAACGCAAGTAAATAAACCGCGGTAAAATGGGGACAGTTAGTTTGACAAAAACTCAAGTGGAAAAAAGGTAGCAACTGTGATTATCACTTTAATGATCGAGGTGGAGGGAGAGGGAGAGAAGGAAAGTAGAACACATGTTATCTGTGTTTGTTTGTGTGTCAAGTAGAGGAGTGATTGTGTGTGTGTGTGTGCGTGTGCGTGCGCGTGTGCGTGCGCGTGTGCGTGCGTGCGTGCTAAATTGTGCACTGCCATTGTCAAACCAAAATATTGTGGAGATATGATTATTTTTTTGAGTGTGGGTTGGGGGGTTGTTTTGTTGTTCTGCTCTTGTTTCGATGTTGTAGTTATTGCTGTTGTTATTCATGATGTTCTCAGCGTTACTTTTCTTTGTTTTGTTTTTTTATTGTTTTTTTAAAATTCTATGCCCTGCTCGGCTCGTGCTAAATAAATACCGACATGAACATGTACACTAGGTGTGGATGAATAAACATTCATCAGAGATCAGAGCGAGTGCGAATGTTAACTGACAAGCATTTTGCTGTGTGGATGAAAAAAACAAAAACAGACAGAGAGGAGGGGCATTATATTATTGTATCAAAAAGGGCGCGCACGCACGCGTACGCACTCACGCACGCACACGGACACACACGGACACACACACACGCACGCACGCACGCACGCGCGCGCACACACACACACACACACACACACACACACACGCACGCACACGCCTCGCACGCACACACATACACACATACAGACACACGCACCCACACAAACAGTTAGGAACACACCCAGCTTACACAAAGGCCACTTCCCATCTGTCCCATCCAATATTGGATGCCTGTGGCACACACACCGAAGTGGAATATAATTATGAACAATTATACTACAAGGAGGGTTGGTAGTGTTTTGTGGTATAATTTGTTCATAATTATATTCCACTTCGGTGTGTGCCACAGGCATCCAATATTGGATCCACTGCCAACTCTTTATGCACTGACTTTCCAGCTCTTCACATGTTGGGTTCAGGGAGTAGCTACACTACTAGGTTTACTTGCATCCCTTTAATTAGAGGATCACCTCAGTGGTCGGCTCTTTCTACCCACATGTATTAAATTTTTCAAATCGCAATTTCCGCATTTAATAACTTATATATTTTACCTAAATTGTTCTTAATTTTTCTCTTCACCTTGTGCTGGTTTGAGAGAGAGAGAGAGAGAGAGAGAGAGAGAGAGAGAGAGAGAGAGAGAGAGAGAGAGAGAGAGAGAGAGAGAAGCATATCTAACACACTCATCTTTAACAATCGTAACATTATAAACACAGCCGATAAACACCGATACATGACAAAGTCGAGCCTAGTTACTTGTAGGCCTACTTCGCATATACAACTAAAAAATAAACTTAAAAGTAAGCACACACACACACACACGTTATAAAATCATAGTAAATACATATCCATAACATCATCAAACTTAATCTTACTTTATATAAGTATTTATTTATTTATTTTTAGCATGCACAAATTTGTAAATTAGCATACACACTCGACAAAATCAAACCTAATCCTACCTTATACACTCAAGTTTAAAATATACTCAACTAACAAAACAAATTTAAAAGTAAGCATGTGCACATGTCAACAGCAAAATAACTCCTACATATCATCTTAATTTTTAACAAATATAAAAAACGACACTAATATTTTTATATATAACATGAGAAAACCAAGCCTAAGCCAACATTACACACTTGTCTGTAAAATGCAAAAAATAGAATAAAACACATACACATTATCAAATCAAGCTTAATTGTGTTTAACATAGCCAATTTTAACATGCATACCTTTATACATGACAGATCAAAACAAGGTAAAGTTAGATGCGCAAAATATTCATGAGTTAAAAAGTAAACACATGTAGGCATCATGATAAATAACAGTGCATACGTTCAATATTTATTTATGTTAGTCCATCGGAGTCAGCAGCAATGACTTAATGCTATTTGTTTAAAAAAAAATACTGTTGGGTAAAACATATACAAGAAGTAATTTTTGCGAATGTTATGTACCTGATGAAATTGAGAGAGAGAGAGAGAGAGAGAGAGAGGGGGGGGGGGAGAGAGAGAGGGGGGGGGAGAGAGAGAGAGAGAGAGGGAGAGAGAGAGAGAGAGAGAGAGAGAGAGAGAGTTTTCATTGTTCATTGTCAGTGGAGTTTGTTCATTAGGTAGTTCTTCATTAATTTGTTGAAGGATGCTGGGCGTTTGGTCGCTTTTAAGGTGGCTGGCAAATTATTCCAGTAAGATCCACCACTGTATATTAAACTGGTTTTAAATAAGTCTAATCTTGGGGGTGGAATTAGTAGTTTGTTTGACTGCCTGTAACTGTTTATCGAGAAGCGATCGATTAAAGATTGAGGAGCATTTCCGGTCATGATTTTGTGCATCATCCTTGCTTTGTTATGCTCCAACTGTAATTTAAAAGGTAATATACCTATTGTTTTGTAATCATTGTTCGTAAGAGAAGTTGATTTGAGCAGCACCACTTTAACAGCTCGTTTATGCAGTCTAACGAGAGGTTTTAGAACATTTGCACTTGCTGAGCCCACAAAGTAGGGGAATAGCTGATACGTGAATTTATATGTGCATAATAGAACTACTTCCTGGCATTGAGATTGAGGAAATGTTTTATTTTTGATAGTTGAAATATTCTTTGCGATACCTTCTTACTTAATATGTCTATGTGTTCTGACCAAGATAATTTGTTATCAATCGTTATACCTAGGGCCTTGTGTGAACTGGATTCCTCGATTGTTTGTCCCGAGATGTGAATTGGGAACGAAGTAGATGAAAGATTTTGGCGTTTCTGTCTGGTTGTCAAACACATATACTTAGTTTTGTTTGGGTTCAGACACATGTGATTTAGTTCAGCCCATCTGGCCAGTTGATTTACATTTTCTTGAATATTAGATGACAAAACGTGTAATGAAAGATGAGCGGATTCGACTGAACTATCGTCCGCAAAGAGATTGCAATTGTCTTTAACAAGCAAAGGTAAATCATTGATATATAATAAAAACAACAATGGGCCCAAAACTGAACCTTGTGGAGAGAGAGAGAGAGAGAGAGAGAGAGAGAGAGAGAGAGAGAGAGAGAGAGAGAGAGAGAGAGAGAGAGAGAGAGAGAGATGTTTTTATTGTCTGGTAGTGTGAAGCAAAGCAACACGACATTGTGACTCATATTCATACAGATGAACCGGTGAGACAGACACCTATATACTACAATAATATACTACAATAATATGTGTGCTAACGTACATGCTTGTACATTATATACTACAGTAATGTGTGCTAACGTACATGCTGTATTTAGGCCATCCAATGAACATTGTCAGGAACTCGAGATCATGACTTTGAAATTCTAGTCAGTACTCGTGTCTTCATTATTCATTCGTTCGTTCCGGCGTTCGTGCGTTCATTCGTTTGTCTGTTCCTTCCTTCCTTTATTCCTTCAAACATGTATCTATCTAGGGCTTTTAAACCCTGTCTCTCTCCCCACTAACAGAGTCCGATGAAAGCTCTAGGTGCAGAAAGCTTGCTCTCTCTCTCTCTCTCTCTCTCTCTCTCTCTCTCTCTCTCTCTCTCTCTCTCTCTCTCTCTCTCTCTCTCTCTCTCTCTCTCTCTCTCTCTCTCTCTCTCTCTTCCCCATCACCCACGACAATACCTTATAAGAATTGACCTTTTCTTCATCATTTATCTATTGACTCATTTATTTCACCAGTCCAGCAATCAGTTAGTCGGTCAATCAAGGAGTCAGGGAATGAATAAGAGAAGAAAAAATATGTTCTTCCTTCCATTTTTTTAATTCATTCATTCATTCGCTAGTTTATTCAGTATATCAAGCAACCACTCACTCAATTACGGGCGTAAATGAGTGGCAATTATTAAGTTGATCCTTTCTTCTGAGAGTTCTTTCTTCTGCCCCCCCCCCCCTTCTTTCTATGCACATTCATTAATACATTAACACATTAAATATGTGTTCTTTCATTCGATCACTTATCCAGTCAGTCGTGCAGGCAATGCATCCTTTCTTTCTTCTTTCTCTATTTTCCTCCTCTACTTGGTCGTCGTCGTCAACGTCTTTTTTCTTCTTCTTCTTCTTGTTCTTCTTGTTCTCTTCTTGTTCTTCTTCTTCTTTTTCTTCTTGTTCTTCTTCTTCTTCTTGTTCTTCTTCTTCTTCTTCTTCTTGTTCTTCTTCTTGTTCTTCTTCTTCTTCTTCTTCTTCTTGTTCTTCTTCTTCTTGTTCTTCTTGTTCTTCTTCTTCTTCTTCTTTTTCTTCTTCTTCTTGTTCTTCTTTTTCTTCTTCTTCTTCTTGTTCTTCTTCTTCTTGTTCTTCTTCTTCTTCTTCTTGTTCTTCTTCTTCTTGTTTCATTTTTCTGTCGTCTTTACATGTTTTTTAAATCTCTCATCCATTCGTCTGTTGCTGCAAGGGAGATCAGATCGAGTTATTTTCTGATTAGAAAAATAGGAATTATTTCTCCTAGCCCAGAAAGCAGAACGTGTGGCCTTTTTCTACTGATTATATGCACACACACAGACGCGCGCGCGCGCACACACACAAGAACACACACACATACACGCGCACGCACACACACACAAACACGCGCACGCACACACACACGCACAAACACGCGCGCGCGCACACACACACACACACACAAACACGCGCACGCACGCACGCACGCACGCGCACACACACACACATACACACACACACACGCGCGCATACATACACGCAAACACATGCACATACACACACACACACACACACACACACACACACACACACAACAACACACTCACACACACGCACAAACACAAACACGCGCACGCACGCACGCACAGACACACACACATGGGGGGGGGGGGGGGGGGGGGGGGGGGGGGGGAGTCTACACTGCGCAGCAAACTGCCACCAAAAAGCCTAAATATCACAGAGTGAATACTTCGCAGCTTACAAACCTTGCAAAGAATGAAGCCAACAAGTGTCTTTTTCAATAAACTGCCTTTATGAGTTTATCTCTAAAAAAAATGTTTTTAAATATTGTTGAAAACGATTCATTTAAGATGGAACAAGCATTTGGCAGACCATCAAATATACAGGTGTGTAAAAGGGCCGCGAGGCCTATCTCCGCCCTAACAACTGCTACTACTACAGCAATATGGATAGGCCCACTGAGCACCGTCCGTTTTGTTTTTCTTTCAGCCTTCTCCAAATTTTACATGAAACCTCACCAAAACACTCTTCCGCCGCCATCTTGAATTATTGTCTGCGGGACCATCTTTTGAAAAGTAAACTTGCTGAACAAGCAATGTGTGAACACATTTGGAAAATGTGCGATCTCACTATTCATTCTTGGCGCAACGTCTATGTTTCTGGTGCGAAGAAACCTTTACATTCTCATTGAGCCATCTGAAAAA
>JAGGCT020001337.1:0-25000 GCA_017654935.2 Phymorhynchus buccinoides
GCAATTCCATTGACGGTAAAATCACCGACGATTTTTGATGGCGCTATTCAAACATCGAAAAACCTGATCACGCCTATGGAATTGCAAGCAACGTTTTTCACCAGTACCACAAGTTTCTCCACGCTTTTGGAAGCCATGCTGGCTGAGGAATATGGCGTGATATTTTAGCTCCGCCCACTTTCAGACTATTCTCGACATTGACCCAAATTTTTTTTGTCTTCTCCAGGCGATAAAATAAAATTGCGAGTGAATTTTCGACTGATTGCTCGTAATTATCGCGCCTATGGGTGTACATAATGACTTTATTCTTGGTGCCGATAAAATTTAATCGTGGGCGCTGGCGATTTTCGCCATGAATTTTCGCCTTTAAAATCGCTCATGTGGAATTCCGGCTTTACTACAGTATGTTTTCAGACCTGTTTACTCCACTCTTTTCGAGTAGTATTCTACTCAATTTGAACCTCTGCTACTCTTCAAAACTGAAAATAATGCTCTTTAATTCTTGATTACTACTCATTTTCAGTGAACATTATTTTATGGTTTAATGAATAAAATACTCATTTCAGCTATCCAGACTCCTCAAGGCTTGTGTAGGGGGTAAACAGGTCTGTGTTTTGCACACGGCGAAATGCAGTGTCTGCGATAGTGCCTTCTGGCTTTTACCCAGCGAGAATGATAGCACTTTTGGGCGTTTGAACCTAAGAGTGGTTGCCTTGTTGGCTTTCTGTTGTGCATGAATCTCAACACATGGTGTGTTCATCTTTTTGCCATTTCGTGCCAAAAGTGTCTCGGTGCCTACGATTCTCGCAGCATTTTCCCAGTGCAATAATCAATGTGTTGATGGCATGTTTTGTTGGTTTTGCTTTGATCTCCGTTCCATTGAAATGTTCTGTTGTTTGTTTTCGTAGTCATTTTGTTTTTGTCTTTGTTGAGTGGCGTTTATTTATTTGTTGTTATTTTTTGCCAATTAGCATTAAGAGTGTTATTTCCTGTTCATCAGTGGTTCTTATACAACAGCGCTCGTGTATATTGCATTCGTATGTCTATGACTTGTTTTTCTTTGGTACATATTTGCTGACATGAATTTGTCATTGTATCATATTTACTTCTTAACTCACTCGGCACTGGCCAGTTGTTTCCCATTACAACCGTTCAGGACGGGCTGTTTGACTAGGTTCAAAATCACATCACCACAAAAAAGTTATGGAAAGTTATGGACTGATATTTTCAGATAAGATTACTAACACCATGCACTAAGCGATTATAAAATATCAGATTCCATTCCTTCATCGTTTGTCTCCTGTTGACAAAAACAGCTAACACATAGAAAGAAGGAAAATTTCACATTCCTATCTTTGATCCCCCTCTACAACCAAACGTGAATGTAAACTCTGCAATGATTGGTTGATTTCAAGAGAGGGAAGGTCAAAGCAAACTGAAAATAGGTTATGACGTCAAAGTTGAAAGCTGGTTGCACGCCAGAAACCAAAACCTCTTGAAAACGCTTATGATCCGGATCCGGGCCATTTGTCCTAAACGGTTGTATGAGCCGGAGCCGGCTCATTCGTCTCGAGTGAGTTAACCCCTTTGAAACATTGGTGCCTGAGGTAAGCATCCTTACTGGGGTTGGGTAGAAAAATGTATAACAACTAATTAGTGAAATAAAACTCACTAGTGTCTGTGATTCGGTTTGGACAGCATTGCTGGTTTATTCAAGAATAATTTCCACCTTAAAATGACGGTTACTTGTTCTAAAACTGGAATCATTTGTTTCCTTGTTACTATCACTGTTAATGAAAACTTATTTCAACACTCTCTCTGGTTGGTGTACAGCCGAATGTTTTTAAATTACATTTTTAATATTAAAACATAACCTAAAAGTGTTAAATGGTAAATAAAACTATCACCAAAAGAGTAATGAAAGGAAGTAACTCAACAAACATGGTGCGGATTGAGAAAACATGGATTCAGATAAGTTTTGGGTTCAGAAATGGCCATTGCAAAAATACATGTCCATTACAAAAATACTCTGAATTTGGCCCTGACTGGCATTCTCCAGTTACAAGTAAACTCAGAATTTGTCCATGATGAGTTAATACATAAGACTTGTAAAAATATAAAGTCTATTTGATAAGAGTTTCCATTATTTGGTCTCCCGAGTGCCAGCCAAATTGTTTGCTTACCCAACAAACAGAATGGGGACTGTATGTAGTTTCCATATGTTCTCTCTGCTCTTTGATTTGCCAAGTAAGGAATTGTATTTGTGAAATAGTCTGTGTTTGTCATCATTGGCAACAACGTTATTCTGAGTGTTTTTTTTACTATTAAGGTTGTGACCTTGAAATTTGTCTTTTGTGCGATATTCTTTGTTTCTCCACAATACATAGGTGCAACTGCTTCAGCTTCACACTGATTTCAGTTTTTTAAAAATAATTTTACTTTCATGCAAGAAAAATCGACCACTAGCAATTTCGAGCGTTTTGAACTTGGTTGTTCCATATCCTGGAAGTCTTTCTCGTGGAATCTTGAAAACAGCATGGTGATGCCATATTGTTTTCAAAGGCAATGTCATCATTTTGCAAGGCTTATTGCAGTCAAACTGTCTCAGTCCATCATTTTAACCCTTTCACCGCCAGCCATATTTCAGCAAAGAATTTATATAAAATTTACCTGGGTAGAGAACAAAATCCATCTGCAGTATTGGGGATTCTTCTGTGACATATATAAAATAAGGTCTATCCTTACTTCCCAAAACTAAGACAATAGGGTCTTTGGATAACAGACCTCAATTTGATGCCTTTTAGTGACATGGGTGTTAAATCACTGTGGTGCTAAAAATGCAACTTTGGCGGTGAAAGGGTTAACTGTCTGTCTGTCTTATCTCTCTCGTGCGTTGCCCCCCCACTCCCTGAACCCTCCAGCAGGGCTCTTCCCTGGGCAGCCCCTGGACCCCTAACTTTCAGGTGTTTTTTTTCATTTTTGGGAGTTGTACCCATGACAATATAACTATACTAGGTTTTTATTACAAAGGCTGCTATTTAGATGGGGAAATATCTACAGGGCCTCGATCAGTCGTCGGCACCAGGTGATATTGTTTAGACTGAGAACAGGCCATTGCCAACTCCTGTCACACCTCCACAGGATAAACCTGTCACACACAAGTGAGTGCCCCTGTGGCACTGGCATCCAGACACCTGAACCTATCCTCCAGGACTGCCCTACTTACCAAGACATTCGGTGTCCAACCTGGCCGGTGAGAGTGGAGCTCCAGGAGAAGCTGTGGGGACCAACAAAGGCGCTACAAAAGACAGCAGACTTCGCCGTCAGGACTGGACTAAAGATTTAAACATGGCCACTGGGAACGCAGAAGAAGAAGGGGGGGGGGGGGGGGGAATCCCCAATTAACCTTTGATGGCATAAACAATGAAGCAAAACGCTCTTTTCACATTTATCCATTAAATGTATAGAAGCTTTATTTATTATTATTATTAAATGTACAGTTCAAATATTTCCACTCTTTTCGCTTGGTTGTAAATAGATCATTTAAAAAGAAATCATTGCCAAAATTATTTCCATTTCCGTTTGGATTTTCATACCGCTTAAATCGCTTTCCAGGTTGTTTTGAAAGTTTTTGAAATATATTGAGTCAATAATTCTGCCAGTTCTAGGACAGAAATGAACAGATTAGTTGTTTTATTTCATCGCTGAAGTTGAATCAAATTTAAGAAAATCACAAAAATGAAGCGTGGTTGTATATATGTTTCTTTTTTGTTTTTTGTGACTCCTAAAATGTGGAAATAATGCCTTCTCAGTATTATGCATGGGGTTTTTGTGCATGCTAAGAGTGAAAGCTCAAAATCGTAAATGAGTGGATGAATTTGTTTCATGGCATTGCACAATTGTATATGAATTATGATTATAATTTCTGTAAACCTTTTCATTTTAAGATAAATTTATTTCTGTTTCTATCTCTTGTTAGTTTCCTCAAATCTTATTTCTTTGCTAAGTTTGTTGATGATCAAATTGTAAGTAAAAAATGAACGACGCACAAATGTAAATAGTGATTTTTAAAAAAATGTTAAGTAAAATGTTGCACAAATACAGAAGCCACATCGTCGGTGAAATTCAAGACCCTCGTATTTGAATTTTGGTAGTTTTGAGAAAAATGAAAAAAAACTTTTAAAAATTAACTGCATTGACCACAATTTACTAACTATGATGAATATGTTGTTCAAAGAAGACATTTCAAGTTTAGTCCTGCATTTTGTCATATTTTTTTAAGACTTGAAAAGAACGAAGATACAATTTTTTTTTTACCTGAACTAGATCTGAATTTTGGACTTACGAGTTTTTCTTCTATTTTCACAACCTCATTTACCCCAGATAGAAAGTCGTTAGATACACGAGCTTTTGGTGGAAGGTGGCGGGAAAAATTTTGAGAGCTATGTATCTAACTCCAAAACCCCCCAAAATCGAGTTCAGAGGTTTTTTAATTTCACCGACGACATGCTAGTTTTTGTTTCTTAATACATTTCAACATGCACTGTATTGTTTTTTGTTTTATTTATAAAAAAAATGATTCAATCTGTCTACATCTTTGTAAATATTAGTACGTGTGAAACGATTAAAATAAATTTCCACTTCATTTATCGCTGAAATCCACTCTACCAGGAAGTACATGAATATTTTGATGCTTTTAGATTTGAAAGAAATCCGGGAAAGGTTGAAGGGCAAGTGTCCTTACTTAACTAATGCAAGATTTTAAAATGGTCCCAAATGTGTTAGAACTGATAGTGTGGAGTTGATTTTGATTTCTCCCTGTGGGGATACCGGGGGGGTCTTCCTTAAAAATAGTCCCCCCACCTTCTGGAAGTTCTGTGCTTGTAACTTCCTCTAAGCTGCCACTCTCTTTGACTCTGCCTTTTTCCTTTGCTTTCTGTCATCTACTATCTTTCTGACTTATTGGTCCGTTTTCCTGCCTTTTTTCAAAAAAATCTTCTAAATATGTTTTTCTCCTTTGAGCTCCTCCGAAATCGGAATGTGTCGGCTGTACGCATCGGGGAGACCAGTGAAAACTGAAAACCGGACACATGTACCTTACCCATTATGGCCTATGGCCTGGGGACGCAGAAGAAGAAGATGATTTCCATTTTTCACTCCCCAAAAGACAGTATCTAAGAGACGAAACGTCTGAAAGTCTCTCCTTTGTTATAGCGATATTTGATATGTTCTATACTCCACAGCCATAATAAAAACTATGTCTCAAGGAAATCGTCTGGGGTGAGGTGTAGTTTTTGTTTGGAAAGAGCTTTCAGTTTTGTGTGTACTTTTTTCCAGTTTTGTAGCAAAGTCGGTTATTCCTAAAACCATCAGTTGTACACTGTAGTTTATTATGGTATTAGCATACTTCTTCTTCTTCTTCTTCGATCGCTCAGGCAGTTTCTTGTCAATTATGAGTGCAGATGCGTCATGCTGCCGCTATGCGCCTAAGTAAGAAATAGTTAGGCCCAGCAAGTCCGACTTCGGCTGGAGGAAATCTTTTTGAAAATGTTTCATGAAAAAAGGCAGGAGAATGGACTGGTAAGGCAGAAAGATAGTAGATGACAGTAAGCAAAGGGAAAAGGCAGAGTTAAAGAGAGTGACAGATTAGAGGAAGTTACAAGCACATAACTTCCAGAAGGTGGGGGAACGTTTTATACAAAAGACCGCCCGGTATCCCCTCGGGGTGTGTGTGTGCGTGTGTGTTAGCATACAGTTTGTTTTATTTTCACAGACACGCATAGACATTCTCACACATGCAATCACACACATGTGTGTATTCAGACACATGCGGACATGCAAGAGCACACACACACGCACGCACTCGCGTGCGCGCACACACACGCGCACACACAGAGGTACTGTTATTTTTTTAATAATTTTCTGACAATCACTAAACAACAAATTGTACACTGTATGAATCTGAAGAAACGAAGATGATTGCTGGGTTCAGTAAAATTCACAATAAATTAAAACAGAGTCGAAATTGAAACCCAAAACAAAAGATTTAATCACAGAAACAGAACAAGTCACGACGGTTGAGCCCGACTTGTTTTCGTGACTTGTGTTGTTTCTGTGATTAAATCTTTTGTTTTGGGTTTCAATTTTGACTTTGTTTTAATTTACTGTATGAATCGGCATACAAACAAACACAAAACAATAACAACACAATACATTATTGTCTGCGCAAGACTTAAAGCTGCAAACAGTTCATACGCATCAGATGAAAAATATAAATTCAGAGCTTAATCTCAGACCAAAGGTAAAACAAACTGTTCATTTCATGAAAAGAAAACGTTTCCTTTTATAAATGAAACTTTACATATTGCACCCAATTTTGTTTAAAAAAACCCAAGTTTAGCTTCATCAATTCTGTTGAACATACTGTAAATCAATGTTGAGAGGTGAAAGATTTAAGTATTCAAACTGCATTTCTTTCAGCTTTTCATGATCACATCAATAAATTTGAGACAAATTAAAACATCCATCCGACATAGACATTCAAATTGTTCAGATCACTTTAAAAAACCCACAACACCATATGTAACAATCTTTGGCATCATTCAAAATCTCACCATATATGCTGAACAATAAATACAGTAATACAACATAACACACTTCATAGCACAGGTTCCCCCTCAGGGAAACGCTATAGTTACAACAGGTTACACGTCTTCTTCTTCCAGTTGGGGATGTTTATCCTGCCCCGCGCTCACCGGTCTTCATTCAGACCATTAATAGCACACAGGATGCGTGCTATGTGAATTCGTGTCATCCATCCCACCGGCACACACGGCCTACTCGTACCGAATAGTGGGATGGGCTTTAACGTGCGCGCAAGATCTTGTGCATGCGTTCGCGCACGGGACCTCGGTTTTTGAGAAGTCTCATCCGAAGGACTTCTTCCCCCAACTAACGTCAGGTACCCATTTACACCTGGGTGGAGTGAGGAGAATAGGAGTAAAGTGCCTTTCCCAAGGACAAACCACTGTGAACCGAGCTGGGCTCGAACCCGCGCACTCGCAAACCTGATGGATTACGAGCTAGCGACTCGGACTTACCAATTGAGCCACAGCACATGTAATCTGTGTCATAAAAGAGACTGTCTAGTTTCTGTCTTGTCTGCCTGCCTGTTTGCACTGTCTGTATGAAAGGGGCTGCAAAGGAGTGCTTGCAGCGGGAATCTTGCAGTATGCATTCGAATGTGGGTTGTTGTTGTAGTCGTTCCTTGGCTTAAAGACTCCAGGGGATCATCCCAACAGCCGAAGCAATTAAACACTCATGAATATAATGTTGTATGTATTATTGCAAATGCGATTGAGGAAAAAAAGCGTACATTTGTGGTACGGGTCAGTTATAGGTTTTTGTTTTTCATTTGTTTTTTTAAGAAGAAATTCACATGCCAAACATTGGTCCGAGTCGATATATTTTTATATCAATCGTATAAGTACATTTATGCCAATATATATGTACGAATGCGCTTTTGAGATCAATGCAGTTTTGATTCTAATAGCATAAAATATAACAAAAACAAAAAAGCATGACACTTACATTCAAGTGTGTGTGTGTGTGTGTGTGTGTGTGTGTGTATGTGTGTGTGTGAGTGTATATAATTTGTGTGTGTGTGTGTGTGTCTGCGAGTGTTTGTGCATGTGTAGGCGCGCCTGTGTGCGTGCGTTTCGCATTTAACAGATTTATACATTTACCTGTTAAAAAACAACAGCAACAACAATGATATTAAATGTAAAAAAACCAAACCCAGAAGAGTTGGAACAGAAACGCCTTTGACAAAATGAACATTTCAGCCCTTTAACTCGTGAAATATGAAGGAGACGAGGCCACACCTAGCTTATACGACTCCTTCAAGCTCTCAGATAACGTGTTTGCCTCATATGCAACAAACCTGGGTTCGTTTTCCTGCAGTTATTTTCTGCTATCCTTCCACTAAACCAACGCTCAGAAATTGAAAAAAATGTGTCTGCTAAACGAGACTTTGAACTGAGTAGAACTAGGAAATGACGAAACAGACCTTGAATGTGAAGGAAGTACGATCACAAGATGCTGATGTTAAATGTACTCTTGTCAGGCGCAAGAACTGCACACATATGTGTCAAACTGTACCTTTCATTGATTTCCTCTACAAGACTCTGTATACTTAAAAATGGCTGCAAAAGTTAAAAAACCCACTGAACTCCAACAATCACAAAATTTCTGAGAACACCAAGAACGGCGACCGAGCACAAATAAGTATTCAAATTAGTTCTTCACAGCAAACCCGGCGCTTAAACAAAACATGATTTAAATTCCCGCTTCAGATGAGTTGGAGATAAAAAAGATATAGCCAAAATAGGTGAGAAAACCGTATTCTTCAAACTACAGTCGTCAACAAAAGCGTACTTTTCGCTGAGAGATGATTTTTCAGCAACAAGAGGCCGAATGTGACCTTTAAGTCATGCATAAATATTTTTAGAAAAAAATGGCGCTGCAAAAGTGGTGACGCGTTCTCCAACTAGGAGAAGCCTGAATTTCACAGAGACGAGCCTCTGACCAGAAAGGTAATGCAAACTACAATACAATACAGTACAATACAGCACAACGCAATAACACAGCAACTATCAACAGAGAATCCACCTTGGCTTAAGGGTATGTCAGACCAATAGCAATTGTTCTGAAATAATTAAGGGGAGTAATTTCAAGGTGTGTGGGAGTGATCTTGCCTAACTCAATCGGTCAAACAGGAGAAGTCACTCTACCTTCAGCTCTCGTAGCCTATCGACTCGTGTGTTTGAGCAGACATACAGCACTTAGAACACCCTGCGTCATTCTAAAAAATTGATGTCGTTCATATTTTTACGTCACATTTTGCAAGTTCTATAATTTTGTAGCAACTGGCCACCCCTTATTTAAAATTTTTTTTTGGGCAAGTCGCTGACTCGCATCCTGCGGTTTCAAGCTTTGACGACATTGTTGCTGTGGTATTTGACCGAGTAATGGAGGTAAACAACTCTAATTTTCATGAAGTGCTCTCCCCTAGTTTTTTTAACGAAAATCGTCTATTGACATATGCTAGAACACCATGCAAGGCTACATCAAAATGTTGTTATGCTATGCATAGCTATGCGGGGATTGCCTTTAGCCATGACAAGCTCCTAGCATAACATCATCAGTCTTCAAAATCCCCCAGAAGAAAGAATGTGGCTGCCCACGTGGCAGGGTAATATAAAACGGTCATGCACGTGATGTTCTCATCCGTAGCTGATGCACTTGCACCATAGTGTTCAAGTGCTTCCGCTGTTGGGATGATCCCTGGAGTCTTTTAGCCAGGGTAAGCCAACAGCAACAATAACAACAGATAATAAAATACAACAGCGTGATAATAAAGGATATGACTAGTATAATAGAATCGCAACGTAACTGGTTACAGCAGATCCATGGCAAGGTATATCAAGAAAAATGATTTTAAAATACAATAACAAATACATACAGCAGATCCAAAATTCAGCATACAGTGTGCAACAAAACGCCGAGTTAGGCAATGAACAAATAACCCCACATAAAGTATTCACAGAGCGAGTTAGGACAAGTTCCATCACACATATACAGTGTGACGTTTGTAATAATGCATTAAAAACAGGTTACAATGAAATGGATTGTATTACACAAACCCATTTTGTTCTGTCTCTAAGTAATGTGTGCTAAATATATACTAACATGAAAATGCTGTAACTCATTCGCATCGCAACCATTTTGAATTATTAAAAAAACTCACAAATCACTCCAGCCATGCACACAAACAAAACATACATAAACGAAAGGAGAAATGAAAGAAGATTACGGGTTTTTACTTCAGGTTTAGACATAGGGAAGTGGTAGATCAGACTCTTTTATATATAGACTTTATATAGAAAAGCTCTCTACACCCACAACAAACCACTACCAAAGCAAAGTCAGAGGCAAAATTGTGGTCTAAGGGAGCGAAGCGAGATTAGAAGTGACCAAGGTATGGTGTGTACACAGATTTACTTCCTTTGAAGCAAATGCATCAAATTGACAGCTATCTATTAATTCCGGACATATATGGCCGGAACGACTTGAATGAGCTAAAAATGTAGAAAACGAGTCATTTTGACTGAAGAGTTTTGAGTTTGGCATTTGCCTGATTTTCTGCAGAATACAAATACAGAGGAGTTCTCTTAACACAAAACTGGATAACATGAAACATTGGTTAACGCACTCAAATCTGTTTGAACCGACGAAGCCCATCTTCATTATTACTTAATGCTTAACACAAAATACTGGGCCTGTATTCACATTGAGATAGTATGAGACTTATCATGAAGAGATCTTAGCAGTCCGTCTAAAGTCCTATTAAATAATAACAATAATAATAATGTCATTTATATAGCGCAATAAAAATCATGCTAAAAGCAAACTCTCAGCACTTTACAAACATTGATGAAACCATATAAAAATTTTTTTTTTTTTTTTTTTTACAAATTGACACACCATGTTTCATAATAATGATATAGAATAAAAGTAACCTTATTTAATGACACATGAGAGAGAGAGAGAGAGAGAGAGAGAGAGAGAGAGAGAGAGAGAGAGAGAGAGAGAGAGAGAGAGAGAGAGAAGAGAGAGAAAGAGAGAGGAGGCGGGGAGGAGGGGGAGGGGGTCAGGGTTAGACAGACAAAAATACAGAGACAAGTGGGCAGGGCAAACTTTGACATGAGTAAGACGGAGAGGCAGAAAGAAAGAGAGAGAGGGAGGTGGGAGGGAGAGAGAGACAGAGGGGGGGAGAGGGAGAGAGAGAGAGAGAGGACAGGCAGACAGAGCATACAGAAACAAAGAGAACATGGTCAATAAGGAATCATAAGATAAAAGCACTAAAAACATTAAGCAATATAAATTCACATTTCTAAAACCCTAAAACCAAGTAATATAAAATAATTCACATTTCTAAGATAAAAGTTCTAAGACTTTAAGCAATACAAATTCACCCCACCCCCCCCCCCCCCCCCCCCCCCCCCCCCCCAATTTCCCTCTGTTAAAACCAGATAAATCTACTACTTTAGAGGGACCTCTAAGACAGCATGATGATAAGCCCCATACTATCTCAATGTGAATACAGGCCCTGGTTAACATACACACAAAAACACTTTGTCCCCTGAATGTCGTGCTAAGTGTACTCCACTGTATGATTGACAAATTACAGCACATTTTTCAAGCAATGGCACCTTTCATGATAAAATATTACAATTCTATACATCAAAATGACAACTTCGTTCATGATCAAATTCTTAAACACAAACACGCTTCATTGAATGCAAAGACATGTGGACACAGACAAGACTCATTCCGATATACATCTGATAACTGTAACACAACATCAGCCCGAAAAATATTAAAATAAAAAATAAGATTATGGGACACAGGTCACAAAAAAGACCTTTTCTGACCATTCACAAGCTTGAAAGTTGCAGCTTTCACAAAGCAATAACTGAATTTTTCTTGATTGCAACTCAAAGATTTTGCTCAAACTAAAAAAATGGCAACATTTGTCTTTTCAAAGACAACGTTTCAAGTCTTTGTGCATGACGATTTTGTACAGTGGAACCACCCTGATAAGACCTCCCATTATAAGACTCCGTCTCACATAAGACCTACTTCTCCAAGACATTGCCCTTCTTTGTAAGTATTAAAATTACCTCCCTTAAAAGACCCCTCCCTTATAAGATCTAATTTTGGATTATTTTTGAAGGTCATGTTCACTTTTATGCAGTCATATGCATGGCGATAGTTTTTTTAACGAGGCAAATAATTAACTGATGACTAATTTTAATATGGGGAAATTGGTGATGCTTGTAAGTTCATGGATTGGGAGACCTGTCCTTGGATAACACCTACGTTGTACAGTGGAACCTTCCTTTTAACCCCTTGACTGACAGAGAAAATTAAAGAAGAAATGATTGGGCAAATCATCCATGAAAAAGACAACTGATAGAGCCAATCTGGCAAAATGGTCTGGGGATATAACTCTCTTGACTGTGTTGGAGCAAAAGCCAGCATATCAGGGTTATTCCTCTTCATCTGATGACATCCAACACTCCGACACTCCAACTCAGTCTCCTCATTCAAAACCTCTCTTAAAACCCATCTTTTTCCTGCTGCGCCCTAAATATTTGATCAGTTGTCTATCGTTGTGTGCACGTGAGGGAAGATTGATTTAAGAGGTTTGTGCTGTTTTGTGGTGTGTGCGTGTGTGTGTGTGTGAGCATGAATGTGTGCTTGTGTGTATTTGGGTTTTGTGGGTTGTGTGTGCACGCATGTGTGTGTGTGTGTTTGTGTGCGTGTCTGTCTGCGTGCGTACGTTGTGTGTGAGGGTGTTTGTGTATGTGTGTTGGTGTATGTGGTCAGTCCATGCGGCTCAGTTGCTGTGGCTTACCGAATGGGGTATGAACGAGTTGGCATCAATAATTGTGTGTGTGTGTGTGTGTGTGTGTGTGTGTGCGTGTGCGTGTGTGCGTGTGCGTGTGTTAGAGAGAGAGAGAGAGAGAGAGAGAGAGAGAGTTGCTTTGCATATGCACTGTTGGTGGTTGGTGTCACTCTTGAATGTTGTTTTTTGTTATCTGTTGATGAATAATTGATTGTAAAGCGCTTTTGGCTCATCTGAGGTAAAGCGCTATATAAATGTACTGTTATTATTATTATTATCATCAGTGATGTTATCATGTCAGTACGTAATACGTTGGTGGCAGTCAAAGGGTTAAGACCTCGAAAAATCATCCCAAATAAGGTTTTAAGTGGGAAGGAGTTGTCGAAGGGAGGTAATTTTAGTACTTACAAAGAAGGGCAATGTCTCAGAGAAGTAGGTCTTAATTGGGCATTTGCCACGAGTGTTCGTTCTCTACACTAGACTACTAATTTGCCCGCGCTCGTTCTGCCTGAGTTACGTTGACCTTTCTAATTCAACTCTGTGAAATTCAAGGTCGCGGGCGTGTGGCTAATGCCCTATTGGGAGGGAGTCTCATAGGAGGGGGGGGGGGGGGGGTCTCACATGGGTGCTCCTGGGAAATTAATAAAATCCTGCAGGCCCCGGTAGAATGCAGGGACAGCGCCCCTTCTGGGGGTTCCGGGGGGGGGCAATGCCCCCTGGAAGCTGAAGGGAAACAACAGTTTCCAATGTAATTGACAGGCTCTCGCTGCACTTTCACTTCTGGTTAAACTTCATGACCTCTACAACCAGCAAAATGCATCTTCTCAAATTCTCATAATCTGGCGACACCGGCTCCAGGCTATAAACAAAAGTCCTGAACTTCAGGACATCCTGAAAGCAGGAGCTTCCATGGTCTCATAAGGGCGGTTCCACTGTAGCCGCTGCACACTCACCACACAAAACCACCACAGTGATTTAGAGACTAAGACCTCAGGTCTTTGAGGAGGAGTCTTTGCCCTGCCCCGCGCCCTTGCCCCTGCCCTTGAAGCAGTGCACCCGATGCCTGGAACTAAGACCTCAGGTCTTTGCGGAGGAGTCTTTGCTCTGCCCCGCGCCCTTGCCCCTGCCATTGCAGCAGTGCACCCGGTGCCTGGAACTAAGACCTCAGGTCTTTGAGGAGGAGTCTTTGCTCTGCCCCGCGCCCTTGCCCCTGCCTTTGCAGCAGGGCACCCGGTGCCTGGAACTAAGACCTCAGGTCTTTGAGGAGGAGTCTTTGCTCTGCCCCGCCTGCCCTTGCAGCAGTGCACCCGGTGCCTGGAACTAAGACCTCAGGTCTTTGAGGAGGAGTCTTTGCCCTGCCCCGCGCCCTTGCCCCTGCCCTTGCAGCAGTGCACCCGGTGCCTGGAACTAAGACCTCAGGTCTTTGCGGAGGAGTCTTTGCTCTGCCCCGCGCCCTTGCCCCTGCCCTTGCAGCAGGGCACCCGGTGCCTGGAACTAAGACCTCAGGTCTTTGAGGAGGAGTCTTTGCTCTGCCCCGCGCCCTTGCAGCAGTGCACCCAGTGCCTGGAACTAAGACCTCAGGTCTTTGCGGAGGAGTCTTTGCTCTGCCCCGCGCCCTTGCCCCTGCCCTTGCAGCAGGGCACCCGGTGCCTGGAACTAAGACCTCAGGTCTTTGCGGAGGAGTCTTTGCTCTGCCCCGCGCCCTTGCCCCTGCCCTTGCAGCAGCGCACCCGGTGCCTGTAGACACAGGTCCTCCACTTGAAGGTCTCCCCACAGTCAGGGCAGCGGAAGGACATGCCCCGGTGCATGGAGTTGACGTGGTCCACCAGCGACGTCCTGCCCTGGAACACCTTGCCGCACCGGTCACACGCGTTGCTCGCGCTGCCCGCCACGCTCACGCCGACGCTGGAGAACACATTCGCACTGCCAGCCACGCTCACGGAGGCAGCAGTGCTGGCACACGCACTCACGTTACTAGTGATGATCAGAACACCGCTGGAAGAAGCATTTGCATCGCCGGCGATCTTCACCGTGTTGGCATTGCTTGAAGAGCCGGCCACGCCGCTTTCGCATGCGTCTGCTTCTGCGGGTTTGCCGCAGACCCACAGATGCGCTGACAGCAGAGCGGGGTCCAGAAAGGTCTGCTGACACAAGGGACAAGTCGTCGAGGCAGACACGGGGTTCGTCTCGCCGCCCGCGCAAGACTTCCGGTGCTCCGCGAAAAGCGCCGAGTCCGGGAACACCAGCTGGCACGCCTGACAAGAGCTAGGCGATTGTTCGTCTCCTTCGCTGATAACATCCCCAGTGCTGTATTTCTGCCCGCACAGCTTCTGGTGCTCGGACAGATCCTGGGCATTCCAGAACAGAATCTGGCAGAAGCTGCAGGCAGCAGGGGGAGCGCTACCGCCTTCGACGCAATTTTCAACAGAAACGGTCGACAAGTCTTTGAGGGAATCATCGGAGGAACCGTTCTTACTACCGAGATCGCAAACTGGGTCACTAGAACCCTTGCTGCCCAAAACACCGTTGCTTGAATTCTGTGCGTCGCCAACAGCGCTGCTTGAACTCTGGATGTCGCAAACGGAGTTGAGAGAAGAACTTTGTTCCGCCGATTTAGCAGACTGTTTTTCTTCGATTCTGTCCCTGATGTAGGCGATAATGGCTGAAGAGGAGAGGAAGGGCGCGTGGGTGTTGTTTCCCACAGTGGGTTTCTTCTGTATTTTGACCAGAGGCAGCTTCCTGTGCACCAGCCTCATGTGCATCTCAAGCAGCTTGGAGTTCCTGAACTGCATGCTGCACACCGCACAGTGCACAGCGCTCAGCTTCTGCTTCTTCACCGCAGGGCCGGACGACGACGACGACGATGACAGTGACGATGAAGAAGAAAGAATAGAAGATGACAGAAGATGAGAAGAAGTAGAAGAAAGATGAGAAGGAGAAAACGATGGAATAAGAGAAGAAGAGGAAGAGAGGATGGGTAAGGAAGCCTCCACATTCTCTTCTGATGATGATGTAGTGTTGGTGGGGTGGGGGAGGTCTCGCACAGGGGGGTAGAATGTACCCTGGGTGAGCAACAGCACACTGGGGGGGTTGGGTGAGGACAGGGTGGGGGGTGGTGGTGGTGTGCTGGGTGCATCAGGGAGGATGATGGTGTTTGAACCGCCGGTGTTGATGGAGTGAAGCAACACCATCCGCTGTTGACCTTCCGTAGGGTTGCTGCCTTCAGCTGAAAACACAGCGCAACAATGTGTTCTTTCAACAGCATGGACTGAATAAAGAACATCTATTTAACCATTGGAGCCCTTTACACAAATGGCTTTGATCACTGGTTGATTATTAGCCTGTATCAGCCTGTAGAAAGGGTCAATAGTAAATGAGAGCTGTACAATTAATGATTTTCGACAGTATTGGAATGTCATGGAAAAGCTTTAGTCTTTCGTGGAAGACTATGACTCTAACAAGGGGGTACTTGCACAGACTAGTGCTGCAGTAAATGGGATTGGTTGGCCTTTGGGGACCTTCCCCAACGCCAGCTGTCCTCAAATCCTTTTGGTCGAGAGAGTGGGGATGCACCCTGGGCAAGCCTTCTCCACTAGACACAAATTTTAGCCCAGCCCGCCGGAATATCAGCTGCCCCCTCTGCTATCTGGCAGTCATTGTCGGAAACTACACAGGCAAAAAACAATTAAAGACCCACCAGATCACGTGTCAAAATCACGGTTTTACTTTCAAGCGCTTTCTTTCTTATAGTTGGTAAGAAATCTTGTTTTGACCAGGTTTGACTCCCATACAAATGCCCCCCAATTCAAACCAAAACATCGTTTTAAAGAGCAGCCTCAATTTGAAGTTGGGGACATTTGTATGTGGGTCACAGCTACCCATGAAAAAAACAAGGGACTTAACTGTGGTGGGTCAGTGTGTCTTAAACTCCTTAGATATCAGAGCACATTTTTTGAGGAGCAAAAATCACAAATAAAAATGGGAAGAAGAGAACTGTGATGAATGGGCTGGATCAAGCAAAACTGAAAAAGATCTGGAGATAGGATCCTTCTTCTTCTTCTGCATTCCCAGATCATATGGCCATACTGGGTAAAGCATGTACGTGTCCAGTTTTTAGTTTTCACTGGTCTCCCCACTGCGCACAGCCGACACATTCCGATTTCGGAGGAGCTCAAAGGAGAAAAAAATATTTGGAAGCTTTTTTTTTAAAGGCAGGAGAATGGGCCAATAAGTCAGAAAGATAGATGATAGAAAGCAAAGGGAAAAGGCAGAGTCAAAGAGAGTGGCAGATTAGAGGAAGTTACAAGCACAGAACTTCCAGAAGGTGGGGGAACTATTTTTTTCAAAAGATCCCCCGGTATCCCCATGGGAGACACTCGTGGAGGGGGAGGGGTCGTCTAGATCCCCGTATGGATGCACGAGGCATCCACCCACTGCCCCAAGAGATAAGATAATTAGGAAACAACAAGAACTGCACTCCAGTCCAGAATCATTTCTTCAGATCTGTTTCATTCATGTTCACAACGTCATCACCTCTGTTAATAGGAATTGTTCGGAAATAATTAAGGGGAGTAATTTCATGGTGTGTGGGAGTGATCTTGCCTAATTCAATCGGTCAAACAGGGGAAGTCAATCTACCATCAGCTCTCGTAGCTTATCGACTCGTGTGTTTGAGCAGACATACAGCACTTAGAACACCGTGCGTCATTCTAAAAAATTATGTCAGTTGTATTTTTACGTCACATTTTGCAAGTTTTATCAGTTTGTGGCTACTGGCCACCCCTAATTTTTCTTAAAAAAATGTTTGCAAGTCGCTGACTCGCACCCTGCGGTTTCAAGCTTCGATGCCATTGTTGCATTGTTGCTATGGCATTTGACTGAGTAGTGGAGGTAAGCAACTCTAATTTTCACGAAGTGCTCTCCCCTAGTTTTTTTTCCTAAAATCGTCTATTTCATGGGTATGGCAGTCAAAATGTTCATTGTGATATCTAGCAGTAAAGGCCTTGCCTTGTCCGACGATGCTTCCTCTGGCATGCACCAGGTAGCTCCGTCACGCTGTGAGAATGGGCGAACACTCTTGCTGAAAGAGCGAACGATTGCATCGTCGGACAAGGCCTTTAGGCCGGGTTCACATTAGACGCGTAAGTTCCGTAAGGAAAACCCTAAATAAGTGGAAGAAAGAAGGATAAACGTTTACGCATATAGGGGAAATTCGGACACGTGCGCAAATCTTTCCCCTTCTTTGTTTCACTTATTTATGGATTGCGCGCGGGTTTCCGCATGGAATATCCGCTTACGTGTGTACACGGCCTTTAGAGTAAACACAGGGCAGACATGGCTGGTGCATCTCTGGGTCCCATCAGCACCTTCGGGCGTTTCTTTTTCATTTGTGCATTCTTTCTTCAATTTATGCTTACTCTCAATTACAAAAATACACGGACAAGAAACACGTGTATACCGTATTTTACGGACTATACGGAGATACTTTTTTTTCCCCCCAGATTGAGACCCGTACGCCTTATAATATGATTGATAGTTGTTGTTGTTCCCTGGCTTAACAACTCCAGGGATCATCCCAGCAGCCAAAGCACTTGAACACTTTGGTACAAATACACTAGCTAGGGATGAGAACCAGGGCTCCCAATCGTCAAGCAAAACAAGGGGTCCCAGGGACTCCTTCACTTACAGCATAGAGGGTCCAAGAGGCGGGATAGAGGGTCCCAGTGGCATTGCGAATGCTAAAAAGATTTTTTCTAGTGCATCCCTGGGACCCCCTGCGCATTCTTTTAGAGGGTCCTTTAGAATTTTACTACTTCATAGACCCACAAATGGGCGTCCCTGGGAGCCCTGAGAACATTACGTGTGTGACCGTTTTTGATTACCCCGCCACGTGAGCAGCCACACTCCGACTTCGGGGGATGATTGATAGCATAGTAAGAAAACATTGTGACAAAATGTTTGATTTAGATTAATATATCTATCTATTCTATCTATATACTTACCGTTTCACTACGAACTGAGTTTACTCTTCCAACTTGGGGCAATTGCCAAATTACCAAAATACCATAGTCTAAAAAGACTACAAATTTCTTCCCTTGGCACAGATGCTGTGCGCTTAGCCACCGGAAGTCCCATATGTAGCCACTTCCGTGGAGGCTATTACAAATCAGAATATTCTGAGTTTTGTGTCAAATTTTGGGGTGCGCCTTATAACAAAGACTTAGAGTGAGACAAATATGGTGCCTTGCCGCCCTCCTACTGCAAACCTCAACCACATATATACAAACCAACCCACAGATCTACCTTCTCCAGAACATCCCTGTCTCACACACAAAGGGGAGACAATTATATTCAAATCATGATATAACCATAATGCATTGAATATCTGCATCTATATATAAAATGAGACACTATAAATATAAATATGCCATGCCGTCAGTTTTGTTTCCAAAGCTGAATTTGTTACTAATGTTACTAATGTTAGTAACTTTCTATTTTACAGGAATAAGTACATACACACACACACATGTCAAGGATACAACTAAGGCGTATCCAAACACACACGGATACTCAAACTATCTAAACAAAACTACCGTATTTTACGGACTACAAAGCGCACCTGATTATAAGGCGCACCCCCCAAATGTTATTATAGTTTCTTACTATATTATCAGTCACATTATAAGGCGCAGGGGTCTCAGCTTAGAAAAAAAGTATCGCCTTATAGTCCGTAGAATACGGTACAAGCCAAAATACAATATTCAGGCATTATACTGTGGGCAAAGCAAGCAAAAACACGAACATGCACAACTCTTCACATCGTAAAATAATGCCATCTTTCTTTGAAACAAACAACAACAAAATCATGATGCACACATAAACGCACACGTACACTATCACTGAGAGAGACATGCATTTTAATGAGCAGCTTAGGACGCCCATTTGACCACCAGGTGGCAATCAAACCAGTAGGGGTGTTGCGTGATATTCTTAGTAGGGGGTAGAGAGAGAAGGAGGGAGGGAGGGTGAAATGGGCATCCTAAGTTGACCATTATACATTATCACAAAGCAACTCAACTACAAGAACATCACCTTGTGGCATTTCCTAGCGGTCAATTTTCGGGTGAGACGATAAACTGAGGTCCCGTGTGCCCATGCACTTAGCACACATTAAACCCAGTGGCAACGAAAAAGTTGTCATTTGGTCAAAATTTACCCCCCCCCCCCCCCCTTTCCTTCCTCATCAGTCACACAAATATCGCAACCCGAATATCACAGAGACGCCTCTGTGACTATAATGTACCTAACCTAACCTATTGTCTATTGCTAATGCTGGGTTTCTGGCATAATTCTCTCTTTTCTTTAATATACGCGCAACTATGATTATCGACAATAGGAGTGCAAAAATCACAACCATTTGTAAATAAACTAAAACAAATATATGAAAACCGAAGAACAGTTTTAAGGGCGAAAATTCTAAAAACCGAATAAGTTTGTATGAATTGCGTGGTATATGTATTTCATGCAAAACCCGAATGTCATCGCAGGCACACTTATGGGGAATACTTAGAAAATCTTTTCCTGATCGTACCATTCCGTATAGAAACAAATATTATTTTCCAATTCAGTATCTGGAATTTGGTATCAAGGTTAATGACAAAGAAACACCCCAAGGTGCAAACGGGACCCACAGACGCACCTGCCCTACCAACACAAGGGCTCTGGTTTCCTTTACCTTCCATTGATCACAGGGGCTCTCTCTTCATGATCATCCTGTAGCCGGGACACTTGAGGCGGTGCTGGTACACATAGGTCCTCCACTTGAAGACCAGGCCGCAGCCCCGGCACTGAAACCCCTTCCGGCGGTGCACGGAGTCCAGGTGGTCCTTCAGGGACACCCTGCTGCCAAAGGCGCGTCCACACTGCGGGCAGCTCTGGTGCAGGCCCTGGCTCGTGCACCGCCCCTCGTGCTCCAAGAAGCCGGCGTCGCTGGAGAAGTGCAGGATTTTGTGGCAGTTTCTGCACCGCCGACCTACACCGCTGCCGGAGTAGCCGGGTCTGGTGGTGGAGGAGGGTTTGGCACACGCTCTGGACGTCTTGTTGAAGAAAGGCGCTCCGGAACTGTGGGCAAAGTTTGGGTGGTTTTTGTATCTCTGGGAGATGTTTGAGTAGTCTTCCTTTATCTGGGAAAACGTTGGATTGTTTTCGCCTACCTGGGAGAAATTCGGATCGTTTTCATTTGTGTAAGGAAAACTGGGTTCACTTTTGATTACCAGGGAACAGCTTGGATTGTTTCTAGCCGTCACTTCACCATTAGCGTGTGATGCGGGAATGTAGGAAGAGGGTGCCCAATCTGGGTAGCTAGGAGTCCATTGGTTCGGTCCTCTGGAACCTGGCAGATTAGCAGCACCTGAGACATGGGAGTATGCTGTCCTGGCCACAGAACTGTCGTGCACGGTTTGGGATTCGGGGAACCAGCAGCTTTGCGGGGGAAACTCTCTGACAGACCTGTCTGCGGTTGTTGGGAGCCTGGAAGCTGGAGCGGCGTTGTTGGAACAGAAGACGTGGGCTTTGCTGTCCTCGGGGAAAAGATCGGGCTCCAGAAACTGGTTGAGAATCACCTGTGAGGCCGGAGAAAGCATGTCGGTGTCTGTGGGCATCGCAGAGGATAACTGCCCTGCGCACGATGATGTCACCGTTGACTGACCGCCACTGACCGAGGCGTTGGAACCAGACGGAGGCCTTCTATGCACAGCCTCCATGTGCGTGCTCAGTTCACCCTTGGAGTAGAACGTCTTGGCACAATGCTTGCACCACCATTCAAGGTCGTTGTTGTTGAACACAGGCGCAGACAGCATTTCTTCACCTCCGCTATTCCAGTTGTTTCTGACTGCGCACGATCTGCGGTTCAAGTGTTCAGATTTAAAACCGCTATCCGACCGGCCGTCGCTTTGAGCGAAGGGGTCACCGTTGAAATGTTCAGGCTGATTACTGCCATCTACCTGACTGTCAGTGTGTGTGAATGGGTGAGGGTGAAGAGGGGTGGGTGGTAGGTTAGGAGGGTGGCTACTATCGCTGTGACTAGCCGCTAGGGCGACTGGCACTCTGCTTTCGTCTCTACAGCGGCTTGTTTGTCCCGCCCCTCTCTCTCTCCTCTCCACGCCCAGCGCTGCAAAAACCACAGGAAAAGCCACAGTACAACTAGCTGCCTGTGCCCACAGCACACCGCGAACCACACCACACAACACACCACACCCAGCAGACAACACAACAATGATACACCAACAACAACCAAAGCAGTATTGTGCCACAACATAGAGTACACGAAGGACATGAAGCCAGGGCATCGCAATTCATTGACTGTACTTTTCGGACCATCACCTTATTATACGGCGCACCCCCAACATTTTTACACAAAATTCAAATTTTGTTACTAGACTTTCTTACTTTTTTGTTAATCATATTAATATACGACGCATGGGTTTCGGTCTGGGGAAACAAGTATCGCCCTATAGTCCGCAAAACATGGTACATCAAATTTACAAAGTAACTCATGTCCAACTTCCAAGTACACAAACAAGAGGGGGGTTATGCTGACCGCACAAATGTATTCGTGAGCCTCAAGAGATAGAGATTCCAGTGTGCGCACAACAGACGCAAGCGCAATTTCTGTCTTCTCGCTCTCAAAGATTTTTTATGAAGGAAAGCTGTAGAACTCCTAAAGATTATTTTTGTCCATTTGATCACTTTTGCTTATATCGTTACATGGTATCTAACGATTTATGAAACGTGCAATTTACTTTTTGTATTTTAAAATTTCAGTGGTTGTCCTTAAAGTTACAAAAAAACAAGCGCGAAATCGCAATAGTTTGTGGCACGCGGTCTATTTTTACCACTCCAATCATGAGTCAACTCCCCTGGCTTTTCAATAATTTTAATCTGTAAACCAGAATGTTATCTCTGCACCATTTTGTAACTTTTTATATCTTTTGGAAAACATTTAAAACTATGTATCCTACTTATACTCATCGAAAGAAGCACCGCATACTCGTCGTGTCTGTTGTAGTGTCTGTATTACGTATGTTTATTATTTTGTACGCTTTTAAAATACACCATTTTAAAGAGTGGCCTCAATTTGAAGTGTAGCCTCGATTTGAAGTGCGACAATTTTGGACCGACAGACAGAGACCGACAGACAGACCGACCGACAAAGTGAGTTATAGGTGTGTGGCTTGAGCCACAAACAACAAGTGCCTTTTACAGTGGAACCTCCCTCTTAAGGCCTTGAAAAATCATTTACGCATTGGACTGTAGAGGGGAAGTATTGTTTGTTGATCTTGTTGATTTTTGCTCCTTTTGTTGCCTGCTTTTTGCTCCTTGTGCTATATTTGCTGTTTTCTTGTTTGTCTATGTCGATAAAGGCGCATTCGCCGAAATATCCAGTAGATTTGCTTTGTCTCTTGTGAATAAAATAACGTCACCTTACACTTGTCGTCTAGTTGTTTGTTTGTTGCTTGAAAAATCAGCCCCAAAAGAATCAGTAATCAGTGGTCTGGATAGAAACGGGGAAAAAAATGTATGCAAAAATATTGGGTCACATCTTAGAGGGAGACTTAACCCCTTCACTGCCAGAGAAAAATTGAGAAATTATCCCCCAAAAATGTATGACAAAATTTAAAGGAGACCTTTTAAGACTCGATCTGAGAAAATGACATACAGATATATCTTTCCTGACTTTTTGTCCAAGCCAAAAACCAGCATTCCAGGACTATGACATGAAAAGTGATGACATCATCAATGACACCACACACCCTGTAGTAGACACGGGGCGGGCAGTGAATGGGTTAATAGGGAACATCTTAACTCACTCGCATCGCAACGATTTTGAATGATTAAAAAAAAACTCACAAATCACTCCAGCCATACACAAAACGTACATAAACAAAAGGAGAAATGAGGGAAGATTGCAGGTTTTCACTTCAGGTTTAAACATAAGGAAATGGTAGATCAGGCTATTTTATATATAGACTTTATATAAAAAAACCTCTCTACACTGATTGGTTTTCGCTACAACAAATCATTACAAAGGCAAAGTCAGAGGCACAGTTGTGGTCTACGGGAACGAAGCGAGTTTAGAAGTGACCAAGGTATGGTGTGCACACAGATTTACTTCCCTTGAAGCAATTGCATCACATTGACAGCTATCTATTAATTCCGGACATATATGGCTGGAACGACTTGAATGAGTTAATGGCATGGGTGCTCCTAGGAATTTTCAAAAATCCTGCAAGGCAGGGGTCCAGGGGCCACCCAGTTAACAACTTGACTTAAACAATCCTAATAATATAAAGTTCCTGGTAAAGGCATGTCAATATTTATCTGTATTCATTTCTTTTATATTCTACACATGCGAGAAACCAACGAAACGTTCATAAATACTAAAAATAGGACATTTATTGCTTCTCAAATTCTCATAATCTGGCGACGGGCAATATAAAAATCCTGCATTTCAGGACATCCTGAAAGCATGAGCATCCATGGAATAGAGAGGTTCCACTGAACTTTAAATAATACATAAAACCACTGTAATAATGCAACTCACAAACACCGAAACAACAGCAAACGAAAAATATTTGTGGGGGTTTACAAATACGACAACAATACCCACCATCCATGGCGCATTCAGCACCGACCTCGAAGGACACAGTAGTGGGCAGGGGACTGACGCTGAGGGCAGGAAGAAGAGCGGAGGCTGGGGTGAGGCTGTGCGTGTGAGCAGAGCTGGAGGAAGCAGGGTCTGGGGGGTCCATGGACATGGTGCTAGAGGATGAGGCGTTGACCACTGCAGGCGTCCCCACTCTGCTTCTCACGGCACCTGATTTCACACACACACACACACAAATAAAAGAAGATTCGAGTTACTGCTATGTGCAGAGAAATTAGTCTTTCAAGAATTTATTATATAATCCCCCCCCCCCCAACTTCCAGAACAATATATGTGTGTGCACAGCAGAAAAGCCAACAACTAAAACCTTCTTCTTCTTCTGCGTTCCCAGAAACTAAACTAAAACCAAAAAGACAACACAAACTGACAAAGCATAAAAAACGAGAAAATGCCAACGTTAAAGTTTGGAGATTAGACCACGGATGCAACACACACACACACACACACACACACAGAGACACACAACCGAACAACTATCATACCGTCACGCTCTTAAGAAAAATAGGCAATTTTGCAGTAAGCGTGTATAGGACATCGGCTGACTGGTATCTATCATGACAGAAAGTACAGAAGCACCTGGAAAAGCGGAAGTGATCACCATAGATACGTTGCAAATATGCCATTCTCTTTTCTGACTTGGGTACGTTTGTACAAAGATGGCGGCGCCAAGTCCAGGTGAGATTTTCACAGTCAATTAAACTTCGTTTTTGATAGACAATGACTTGCCTCAAGCGTGCGAAGCTAAGCAACAACATTTTAATGTTGTAAAGCATTGTTTTGCTGATTGATAAACTTGTTATGTA
>JAGGCT020001338.1:0-25000 GCA_017654935.2 Phymorhynchus buccinoides
ATCTTTATCCTTGAAAAATAAAGTTAAAGTTTTCAAAGTTTTCACCTCCAGACATGATCATGTCCATGCCTTTCCTGCCAAACAGCTCCTGCCATGATGCCAGGGTGGCCGACCTGCACACATGCTGCGCACACAACACAACGTGCATTCCCCCGCGCATGCATAGACACACACACATTCATTACCGTATTTTTCAGATCATTAGGCGCTGCTGTGTATAAGGCGAATAGGGTAATTTTCAAGAAATTCAGATTTTGTTATTACACTTTCTTACTATTTTGTTCATCATATTGAAAGGCTCATGGGTTTCAGTCTCGGGAAAAAATATCACCTTATACAAGTCATAGTTCGTAAAATATGGTACTTACTCATTTACACTATCATTTTACCCATGACATCAAGTAAATGATCAACAGCTAAACAGACAAATCAGACAGAAATGAGAAACCTTTCCATTCCAGAAAAAGAGCGTGCCAATTTGAATAATCATAATAAGTACAAGGTTTCCATTCCCGTACAACAAAAAAAGACAAAAAATTGTAAATTGAAATAATCATAAGTGCTTTTAGTTAGTTTCTCTTAAGGGCCTGCTACACTACATACAAGTTGCTGTCAATGTGATGCGATTGTGATGATGCGAGTCATGATTCACCTGAAATACTTCCGTCTAAAATTAATTCTACTACTTTCGCTCTATATACTCAAGTAGACCCAAGACTTGAATTTCATGTGAATCATAACCAGCATCGTCACAATCGCATCGCATTGACAGCAAATTGTATGTAGTGTAGCAGACCCTTTAGGAGCTGCTAGTCTGCTCCAAAGCTGCACTCTTGGTTCGTGCAGGACTTTTCCAGGACCAGTTTACTAAATTTCAAAGACTCAATCTGGCATACCGGTCAATGTCGGCTTCGTTTCCGCCTGAGTTGCAATGTGCTTCTGGCCTTGACAATGGCTTTTTAAAGCACTCTTGCCCATTCTGGCGATGTCAAAGTTCTTTTTGCATACTGTGCAATTAGCTTTCAGTTTTGAACCATGTGTTGATGGAGCTAACCAGTTTTTTTGTTGTTTTCTTGCAACCAAACATCGTTGAAAATGCAGTCTCCTTTCCCGATTTTACCGGAAGATGGTAGTACGGCAAAGGGAAGTAACTTCAGCAGCAGACAACTCGTGCAAACATCGTCTGCTATGATCGTAATATCGGTATGACCTTGAAAGTTATTAATTCTTTACATTTGAATATAGTTTTTACGTTCAATATTTTTTGTGGAGGACAGATCTGGGCTGGACTTTGATGGATTGAGATTAACGACATGGTCAGACAATATTGAAAATTCCAGGACTTTTCCAGGAGTTTTGGGGCCTTTACTGTTTTTCCAGCACTTTTCAAGCCCTGGAAAAGGCCATATCAATTTTCCGGGACTTTTCAAGGTTTCAAGGAGCCTGTACGAACCTTGTGCACTTTTGAAATTCACGTAAAAAACGCTTCATTTCTCGCTGGTAGCCACTGACCTTGCCTTTGTAGAGAATGACGGGGGCGACGAAGCGCGTCCTGCACCGAGCCAGTCGAGCCTGACGTATCAGGTCCTCCAGCTTCTCACGGTCGTTCAGGGGCTGGAACCTGGAGGGAAATGCATCACCATCATCTTAAAACCTAGGACTTCTTCTTCTGCGTTGATCGCCCTCACAGTTTCCTGTCATATGAGCGAACATGTGTCATGCTGCCACGTTATGCTCCTAACTAAGAAATAGTTAGTCCCAGCATGTCTGTCTTTGGCTACAGAAAATGTTTGTAATAGTTTCTAGAACAAAGGCAGGAAAATGGACCAGTAAGGCATACAGGTTACTAGTAGACGACAGTTAGCAAAGGGAAAAGGCACAGTCAAAGAGTGACAGATCATAAAACTTTCAGAAGGTGGGGGAACTATTTGTACAAAAGACCCCCTAGTATCCCCAGGGGGAGATTGTCAGAACTGAACTGTTAGGGTCAGAAAACATTCTTTTGGTGTCCAGTTATATGTTAACAGGTCCCTATATATATATATAGTGTGTGTGTGTGTGTGTGTGTGTGTGTGTGTGTGTGTGTGTGTGTGTGTGTGTGTGTGTGTGTGTGTGTGTGTGTGTGTGTGTGTGTGTGTGTGTGTGTGTGTGTGTGTGTGTGTGTGTGTGTGTGTGTGTGTTGCGTCTCTGTCTCGATGTGTCCCCGCAGATCAGGGTAAGGGTTAGGGTTGGGGACACTGGGTAACAGGTTAAGGTTAGTGTTCGGGTTAGGGTTAGGATAAACAAAGAGACGGAGAGATGTAAGACATGGACACAATAGAGGCGGGGATACATATAGATGGGGACACAAAGAAACAAAATTGGGGATACATATAATATTATAGTCGGGGCACAATGCCACATTCTCCTGCACACAGACAACTAACCCAAACCCTCTTGGTGGAGTATTATATTATTAGTTATTAGGATTTGGGCATGGTACATGACTTTTGGGCTCTTGAGAAGCCATGTTCTTTAGCCCACGAGACCTTCCCCTATACTTTGCCATCCGGAATATTGTAATAACCCAACAACGCAAGTTTTGTTGGATGACGTAACGGTAAAAGCAATGCTGTGAGTAAGCAAGACAAAATATTTTGGCTTTCCTTCCAATAAAAGTGCGACGAACGTTCCGGTGGAAATCTAGTCGACCTCTGTGCATCAAAACTTCAGAAACTAATGATTAACAACAAAAATAGATAACAGATGAACATTTTGTGTTGGTGTTGACAAAGTGGCAATTACATTCTAATGATATTAATGATGTTTAAATGCACGGGCTTAATGATATTCATTGTGTTCTTGCACAAAATCTCACACGCATTTTATACTGAGTTAACCCTTTCACCGCCACTGTCGCCTCATGGCACCACAATGATTTAACACCCATGTTACTAAAAGGCATCAAATGAGGGTCTGGTATCCAGTGACCTTATGTTCTTAATGTTGGGAGGTAAGGATGGGCCCTATTTTATGCATGTTACAGAGGAATCCCCCAATATTGCAGACGAAATCTATTCTCTACCTGGGTAAGTTTAATGGTAAATTTTGGCTGACGAAATGCTAACATTGGAAGGGTTAAACACATTAATGAAATGTAAATGATAATAATGATATCTCTGTACAAGTAGTTAATGTAATAATGAGATGTCAGTACAAGAGTTTTGGTACCACTCGGCTTTCTCATGTTTGCAGATCAGTATATACCGTATTTTTCAGACTATAATGCGCACATTCTTATAAAAGGCACACCCTAAATTTTACACAAAAGCCAGATTTTGTTTTCATATTTTCCTACTATTTTATTAGTCATATTATAAGGCGCAGGGGTCTCAGTCTGCTGAAAAAGTATCGCCTTATAGTCTGAAAAATATGGTTGTCCAGAGAGAAAAGAAGCGCTGGTCAGGCAGAACGGTCAAGCGACAGTCACAGTGTTACTTGTTGTCCACATTGGAGGTGGGAGGCCCCTCATAGTCCAGCACCACTATCTGACTGGGGTAGTGACCGCACAGCTGACCGCCACTGTTGTTGATTATCTGGACAAACGTGGCACACACAAAAATAACTGTTACAAGCAGAACTAGTCTCTCTCTCTCTGTGTCTGTCTCTCTCTCTTCACTGCACTATCTACGTAATGTCTCATCAATATTTCACTTGACTCACTTTATCATCATCATGACTACTGTAATCGGCTTGTGTGTGTGTGTGTGCGTGTGCGTGTGCGTGTGCGTGTGCGTGCGTGTGCGTGCGTGTGTGTATGTGTGTTTGTGTGTCTGTTCAGGCGATTGTGCCCAAACCGTTGACCCTTATAACCATATATTCTTGATCAGCATGGCACAACCTATTCAGATCCTGAATTTTGAACCTCCAGTGCAAACCTCCGCCAAGGAAGATTCACAAAACCGAAATGTCCTTCTTTGTGCTGTATATCACTATATGTCATGTCCAAGCTGTATGCAGTGTATCTCATGAACCAGTGGACAGAATGGCTTCAAATTCTGTGTGCAGGAATGGTCCCATAGAAACAAATATAAACGTGCTGACCTTGACCTTGAAGTTTGACCTTGAAAACCGAAATTTCTTCACATCTTTCATATAGTTGGACTTACAATGTTCAATCTTGGGACAGCCTGGGTGAATAAACAGCTTAGGATGCACATTTCACCGCCAGGGGGCAGTCAAACCAGTAGGGGCTTAGCACGTGATATTCTTAGTTGGGGGTAGTGAGAGAGAGAGAGGGCCTGTTAATGCAAAAATCAGCTCTGTTTTTGTTGTGTGTTTTTTAAGGCTTTAGTTTAAAGCCTATCGAGCATTGTCCAGAGATTTCCATCTCAAATACATTCACGGTTTGGATTAAAAGTCAATAATCCATAATTTCCAATTTAACAAGAAAACGTGTTGATACTGATAGACATTAGTAAATAGTAGTACTTACTGTGTATGTATAGTCTTTCCCAAATAAATCAAGGCAGGTTTTCTGGGCAAGCATACCCTGAAAAAAGGTAAAAGTATATAATTATAGTAACTTAGTTATAATAATAATATCTAGATCCCCTGAAAATGCAAAATACTGGTAGTCATGTGCACTGATTTGAATCCAAAGAATAGACTTAACCTTAGATATTTGGCCACAAACTTTATTTAAGTTAAAACTATAAAACTTATGTTAGGTTTGTGAAGACCAAAATTGCCAATGTTGCTAAAATTCATTAACAAAAATTGAATTTCAAGTGCCATAAAATTTTCACTTGAAAAAAAATTCATAATTATCATATTATGATCTGATCATAGTTTTAATATAGAAATTTAAAGTTAACAATTGATATTTATGATGAAATCATGAATTCTGTTTCCAGGCCATATGGACATAATGGGTGAGATGTGTCTCGTTTTCAATTTTTACTGGTCTCCCTGCTGCTTTCAGCTGACACGTTCCAATTTTGGAACCTGAGCTCAAGGGAACAAATTATTTCAAAAGATTTTTTTAAGGCAGGACAATGTCAATGGGCTAATCACTAAATCAGGCAGAAAAATAGTAAATGCTAGCAAGAAAAGGAAAAGGCAGAGTTAAGAGGGTGATTGATTAGAGGGATTTGTTAGCACAGAACTTCCAGAAGGTGGGAGAACTATTTCTGTATCTGTGCTGACAGATACCCCTGGATATATGTAATATATATTTCTCATGGGGGGTGATAAACTTATGATAATGGGTACATTAATTAGTCATTACTACTTCAGTACTTGCAAAGTCATGTGTGTGTGTGTGTGTGTATGTGTGTGTGTTACTGTGTGTGACTGTGTATAGATTAGTCACAAGTAGATCATATGTAAAACCCTTTGACAATCAAATCACCAATAGACCACTTCAATGTGATAAGTAATTATAACTAGTTAACCCAAAAAATAGTAAAGGTCGATGCAACTGCGTCTTTGTAACTTTTTTAAAAAAACTTTTACATTTGACAAGGTTATTCCTAGACAAATTCCGAAAAACAGCATGGCATTCTTGGGGTTTGGGGGTGTTTTTCCCCCTTATAATTGTTTAAATGTATATTAATAATAATATAGACTGGGACTGGGAGTGGGATGATGTTTTCTAGGGAAGACCTTTCACTCTCAAATGAAAGTATGAAAATGCTTTCAGAGATTCTAATAGAAAAGCTGGAATTACTTACCGTCACATCACCTTTCACAGAGTAAGCATTCCGTGCAAAATGATCAAGCAGATTCTCAATATCTGTCTGCTTTATCATTGAGTCCTCTCCGCAATCTGCCATCTTCAATCTGATTTTGCCTTATAAATGTTCTTTATTCCCTGTCGTTTTGTTCTCACTGAGACACTCTGGTCTAACTGACCAACATACTGTCGCTGTGTTACAAACACTGAAACAGGTAGGTGAAGACTGAAGTAGATTTGGACTACTCAAAACCAGAGCTTAACCTATAGTATGAATATAACTATGAGTATACATGTATCATACAATAAAAACAATACAACATAAAATTGCCAATTGTCCACTTAGATAAAAAGAGAGACTTGTCTTTTTAACTGAAACAAAGGATAATAAATTTCGCTGATTTAGAGCTGACATCAGTCCCAAAAAAATCAGCTGTTTTTTCGGTCACCCGTGTCCGTGAGGCGTGACTGAGAAAAGAATGATGGTTGAACAACTGCCAAAACTCAAACAACTCCCCCAAAATCAATGGGCAAAATAACACGTGCACTTCAGCAAAGGATCGGTCCATTCAGAGAACAGAGATGTATGCGATCAACCCACGACAAACAAGATTTTCAACAGGAAGTAAGACAATGTCCAGTGTTTTCAAGAAGGCGTCTGTCTCTCGAACTCGGTCAGTCAAGAACTATTATGCAGTGCGAACAGTTACTGTTCAATCAGCTTTACGTCCCCTGATCCACATAGGTTAAAAATAGAGCAGCCACTGGCTGCGCGAGCTGGGGCAAAACCTCAGCGAAGCGGCGCCATTTTGATACGACCTTGTCAGTGCAAAAGCAGCAACAGCAGCAGCACACACACACACAGAGAAAGAGAGAGAGACACAGAGAGTGAGACAGAGAGAGAGAGAGAGAGATTTCCGTGGGAAACACCATCGACGTACTATAAATAGACCACGAATGAAAATCCGTTTAAAGACCCCCACGTTACGTGTTATATTCCCTCTTATGCTAGGAAGATTTCTTACCAGCTATAAGAGGGAAAACCGTGATCTTGACACGTGACGTGGTGGGTCTTTAACGTCCTCCGGTCTGAAACAGACACATATGGGACAGTAGTAGGCCTATAGATATAAAGATGGTGGGAACGATCCTGGAGGCAATACCCGGAGCCAGTGCAACTCCAGGAAAGTCCCGATGATTTTTTAACAATACAGATCATAAAGTTAATCCACAATAGACCACTGGCCTTGGCAATGTCCCATATTATCTTCGGGTCAAGATGACGTAAAATTTCAAATTTCGTTCGCCATGTGTGCTGCTGCTGAGGCGACTGCTGGCATTGCATGTGTAGTACTGGATAGTATTACATTCCTAAGTACTGGATAGTATTACATTTCTAAGCCTACACATACACACGCCTTGACCTCACACATTCCTGTTTACAATATCAACCACGTGTTTTATTTGTCCACCACTTTCTTATTTTCAACACTTGGTAGCAGTCCGTTTCCCCTTTATACAAGTAGGCCTACACATTTACAGGCGAACTTTGTATGCATGCTCTATTATGTTTGTTAGCAATTTAATAAGTGAATAATAACAATATCATTAGCATCGTTTATTGCTTCAAAACAACTCTTTGCGTGAGAGAAATATAAACAAAATCTCTCTCTCTCTCTGTGTGAAAAAGCTTAAAATCTATGGTATATCTACTAATGCAATAGAGCTTATTTCGTCGTGTTTAACTGACAGGAAGCAGATTGTTGCAATATGTCTACCACTCTATAACAACCAAATATGTAATTACCTCAAGGTTCAGTTATTGGACCCTTAAATTAGTATTCACTATCTACATTCATGATTTGCCTCTAGTTCTCAGTTCTCTGTGCGAATTATTCGCAGATGATACTACACTGCATTCAAGTCATTCTGATTACAGAACTGCATGTACTGTCTATATTTTTATTATTACAAAAGAGCATTGATGAATTACTTAACTGGTCTGAATTAGATCACGGAGTCTCCATGCATTGAAGACTAGATTTATGGTTATGACAAGTAGACAGAAACGACAAAATCTTCATCTTAATGTCCCTCCTCTTCTTATAAGCGGTAACAATATTAAACGAGTTTCTTTCCACAAAGTTCTTGGTGTTGTTGTTGACGAAAACCTCTCCTGGTCTGAACATGTGTCAAATAATTATGTTTGCAAATGTGTCTCCCAAAAAAATATTTCTATTATCCAAAATTAAACAGACTTACATTCTCATAAAATCTTTTTTCATTCCTTTATTGAATCCCACATAAATTATGCATCAACTGTGTCTGGGATGGTGCAAGTGAAAATATTCTAAAGCCACAGTCAAGTCTTTATAGACGTGCTCTGAAATTAATCTTAGCTAAATCGTCAACATTAACCCATTCGGATTGTGTGACATTAGACATCTTGCCTTTCCATTTCAAACTTACATTCAACAAGGCTGTTTTTATGTTCAAAATATTATCTGGTTGTCCTCCACCATCCGACTCACAAATAAATTAATTAATGATCAACGCCATACAAACTCATGTTACCTTTGCTGCGCGTTGACTTTTTCAAGTCAAGCCTAACCTATATTCAGGTGGTTCTTTGTGGAATTTATTTGGTCTTTAATTAATTCAAAGTCATAATACTTATTCTAGTCCTCATGACATCATATAGTAAAAAGCCGTGTGTGTGTGTGTGTGTGTGTGTGTGTGTGTGTGTGTGTGTCTGTCTGAAACACGAAACGGGCCTTATAACTCCGCCGTTCTTCGACCCAATCGCTTCAAATTTGCTGTGAGCCTTAACTGGGCGATGGCAATGGCAACCGAGGCGGCCGTGTCATTTGCGCGGTTTTGCAAATGCGCGAAACGCGCATCCGCCGGCCTTTCGGCGCCCGTATCTCCGGTATTTCTGGACAAATTGCCTTCAAATTTGGCAGGTACATGACCGGGGACGGTGACTATCGATGTGCCAAACCGGAGGCGAATCGATTACTTAGGCGCATAACAGCAGCATGATGCAAAACGGGCCTTATAACTCCGCCGGTTTTCAACCGAATCGCGTGAAATTTGCTTTCAGGCTTGCTGTTGCAAGGCTTGCTGTTTATTTGTGAAATGTTTTTGCATTTTCTCTTTTCTGATGGCAAGATGTAGAAGCTATGCTTATTCTTAACCATCAATAAAAAAAAAATAAAAAAAAAAGTTGGCTGCCTGCAGCAGAATCTTCAACGTGATGAAGTTGGCTGCCTAGGCGAAGAAGAAGAAGAAAAAAATTCATTCGTTCGTTCTCTCTCTTAAGCGCCATGACAGGCCGTTCGTACCTTGCTTTTATACCTGTATACAATCTGTATTGTTAAAAAAAATCGGGACTTTCCTGGTGTTGCACTGCCTCCGGGCATTGCCTCCAGGATCGTTCCCACCATCTTGTATCTACTAATGTCCCACGTGTGTCTGTTCCAGAACCGGAGGACGTTAAACAGATTGTCATTCAGGCCGTTCCTACGTCGATGGGACACACACACGCACACACTTGAAAAACAATTTCTTCCCGTTCACTCCAAGAACAAGCAGGGAATGGAGTTGATTTCAACGACAGCGTTTGGTCCATACGTGGAGGCTTCCTCCTCCACCAGACCCCCAACCAAATGTAAACAATACCATTCTACCCCCCCCCCACTCCATTGGCTGCCGACGAATGAAAAATGGTGTTTTACATCCTCTCGGTCTGGAACAGACACATATGGGACATTTGTAGATACAAAGATGGTGGAACGATACTGGAGGCAATGCCCGGAGGCAGTACAACTCCAGTAAAGTCCCGATCTTTTAACAATACAGATAGGTGTAGCGGTAACCACGCCTCTACATTCCATTGGCTGCCCACTCCGTTAGGCATAGATTACACAGTTGTTCCCAAGAGGGAACTATTGTGATCGGGTCCGTGTGTGTGTGAGTGTGTGTATCTCTGTCTGTCTGTCTGTAAGTCGATTTTCTCAAAAACTATATTGGATGGATTTTAATCAAATTTGGAAGAGGGCCGGTAGGCATCTCGAAAAGGAAGGTTGCGTTCGATATTCATGACTGTGCTGACTTTACCCTTGAAAACCGAAATTTCCTTCTTTGGGATATATATTTCATTTCCGAGCTGTATCTCATGAACCAGTGAACAGAATCGCTTCAAATTTTGTGTGGTGGTGTATCACAGCGCACGGATGGCTCCGTAAAGAAAATATAACCATGCTGATCTTAACCTTGAGGTTTGACCTTGAAAACCGAAATTTCTTCTTGTGGCCATATCTTCAACATCATTGAACTTACAATGCTCAAACTTCATATGCAGGTGCGTTCGTTTATGGTAAGTATGATTTTTAAGTACTGATCAAAGTCAAGGTCAAGGCCATAGGCTTAGACGTCTGAAATCGGTGTTTTAGCTATATCTTTCACATTTGTGCAATTATAGACTTCACAATTGGCAGCCTGGTAGACAGGGTCAAGGTCATGTGTGGTGCGGAGTGTTGTTTTTTTATATCTACAAAACACAGACTACCCTTATCCTACATGGCTCACCACCCTGTAGTTGACTTTTGAACTAATCTTTTGTAGCAGTGGTTATAGTTTATGATATTTGAAGTTATTTTTACATTGACCTTTGACCTTGAGGCTATTACAAGAAAACCTTTCTTTGCGGACCCGCACAACGTTGTGTATACATAGTACTATGTATATTCTCAATCGGCATTACTAAGGAATGCAGTGGGGGACATTTAGAGGCTTTTCTTGACTTTGACCTTGACCTTGTTCCTGTCTGTCCAGTCTGTAAAAAGCTCAGGGAAAAGGGAAAGTGGGAGAGGGGAGAGAAGAGATACACAGGCAGGTTTTGAGGTTCACAGATGTGTGTCTATGTGTACCCCGTCTCTATGTGTCTCCGAATCTATGTATTCCTGCCTATGTGTCCCTGTCTCAATGTGTCTCCGAATCTATGTATTCCTGCCTATGTGTCCCCGTCTCTATGTGTCCCAATCTCTAGGGGGGGGGGGGGGGGGGGGGGGGGGGGGGGGCAGCCGCATGACTGCCAAGTTTTAAGTTCCAGATGCAAAGCGCTTTGAAGCTACAAGCAAATAACCAAAACATGAGTGGTTTGAATATGTTCCCGAACTTTTTGTGGGCGGCTTAGTACAAGTTGTTTAGTTTTTCCTGTCATGAATAAAATAATGTCACTCTAACTCGTTGTGCATTTGGTGTTTTATTCAGTGAAGTTGCAGTCTGTTTCAGAATTGCTGTTGTTTTTTTATATCTACAAAACACAGACTACCCTTATCCTAAAGCATTTTAGAACAAAAACGTCTGGTATGACTTCATAGGCACATGGCTCACCACCCTGTAGTTAGTCTGCACTAACAACTCGCTGTTAATCTTTTTGATTTTGATCTTAAATCATAAACACAAAAGCAGGTCATGGAAATAAACACATGCACAAAATACCCATCTTCCATTACAATGTTCTTTTTATTTTTTTCTGAACATCTTATAAGACAGAATAAAACATACACATTATACATATACACACATGCATGCACACACTCATGTCTCTATACACACATATACCATATTAATATTAAATCACCAAAATTGTGTCTTTTCTGTCATAAAATTAAACCACACACACACACATAATTTGATTGGAGACAGATCGCTATCAACTCAACACATTTTTCTATGTTACACTTGCTTTACCTCACTCTGGATGACCCGAGTTGCTTCCCTTTGTTCTGTGTGGACTGGGTATTCGATTGGGTTCGAAATAAAATCGCCCAAAAAAAGTTATGAAGAGTTAGAAACCAATATTTTAAGGAAAGATTAGCACCATGCATATATTAAATTGTAAAATATCATATTCCATACTTTTGTCGTTTGTGTTCTATTAACCATAACAGCTTACACATAGAATGAAGTTCTTCACAGCCTAACCTTTCATGCAACACCCCCACCCCCCAAATGCATAAGTAAAATCTGCAAATTTGTAAGCAATGATTGGTTGTTTTCTAGAGGAAAGATCACAGCAAATTAAAATAGTTTATACTGTCACTCTGGAAAGTTGGTTACACACCAGAAATCAAACCTCTTGAAAACTCACATAGTCCTGATTGGACTAATAGTCATTCGTCCTAAACGGTTGCACAGACCAGGATCCCAGATTGGGCTCATTCGTTCCAAGTGAGTTAATGCTGATGAACATCATTCTTTCAAAGCATCACAAGCTCACTTTCATGCATCAAAATATAAATGGTCAAAAACATTACCATAACTCAGGAAATCTACCATTTCTGAAAGACAGTTTGGAATTGGTGGCAAAATGTTTGCCTTTTTGGGGGTGGGTGGGGGCTGGGGACAACAAGTGTAATGCTAAACTCAAATATCATATATAACTAAAGTGGTTTCACCCAGACTCATGCTTCATTGTTCTTATTAAGAACCAACAATGGTGTTGTCCCACCAACAGCGTTCAAACGCTATAATGGTAACACAGATAGTCAGTCAAATAGTAAAAATAAAACAGCGGTGGAAACATTAAGCAGCTTTCGTTTCGGGGCTGGTGAACCAAGTGAAGAACCAACGGGTGCAGAGGTTTCTCAGTCGTCGTCAAGAAAACTCTGTGGAGTTTTGGACGCGTTGGCCGTAGTTGAGGGTGAAGAGGGAGGGTCCGGTGCGGAGGATTTTGGCGCTGCCCAGACACTCCTCCCCCTGGTAGAAGGCGGCGTACTGACCAGGGGTGATGGCCCGCATCGGCCGAGACAGTGACACCACTAGAGTGTTGCCTCCGCTGAAAACAGATGATGACAACAGCGAAGTAGCGTCATCCAAAGAGAGGCAGGCAGGCAGACATACACACACAGACACAAACACATATGCACACACAAGCCTGAACACACAGAGAGACACAAACACATATGTACACACACAGAGACACAAACACATATGTACACACACAGACACAAACACATATGCACACACAAGCCTGAACACACAGAGAGACACAAACACATATGTACACACACAGAGACACAAACACATATGTACACACACAGACACAAACACATATGCACACACAAGCCTGAACACACACAGAGACACAAACACATATGTACACACACAGAGACACAAACACGTACACGCACACAAGCATGAACACACACAGACACAATCATGTATGCACACACACGCCTGAACACACACACACAGACACAAACACGTATGCACACACAAGCCTGAACACACACAGAGACACAAACATGCACGCACACACAAGCCTGAACACACACACACAGAGATACAAACATGCACGCACACACAAGCCTGAACACACACAGAGACACAAACATGCATGTACACACAAGCATGAACACACACACACACAGAGATACAAACATGCATGTACACACAAGCATGAACACACACACACACAGAGATACAAACACATATGCACACACAAGCATGCATACACATACAGCAGTGCCGGACCTGGGATACATTAGAGGAGGGGGGGTTATAAACAAGGGCGGGTATCTGGGGGCTGGTGTAGGCCCCCAGTGGGGTCCAGGGGCAATGCCCCTGGTGGGGGTTAGGGGGCAATGCCTCCCTGAAGCTGAAGCTTTTTTATGATAATGCAAAAACACCTTTAAATGTTACCTAGATCAATTAAACAGTAATAATGACTTCTTTGTCAATCTCTCTCTCTCCCTCTCTCTTTCTTTTCTTCTTTTTTTGGGGGCGGGAGGGGTGGTGGTTACGGAACCCAGGTACCCCCCCCCCCCCCCTGGATCCGGCCCTGTACAGACACAAACATGTATGAACACACAAGCATGAACACACACACAAAACACGTCTGCACACACACACAACACCCATGGCAGAGGTAAACTTCTCAACAAGAAGTTAGTAGAAACTTTGTGAAAGTGAAAGGTAAGTATCTAACCTGAGAAAAGTTAAGAAAACACACTCCCACTCCCAGTTCTTAAAAAAAAATATGAGAGGGACAGAGTTTGACACAGGATACCCAAACACCCAGTCATGTTTGAACAATAACAAATAAAATAAATCTATCTTTGTGTTCTCTGAACCATGCAGGGGTCACATGATCTTTGCATAAGCGCCATGGGCCTTCAAAATGTGTCATGATGTCTCCACATTATGCATGTACTCACTGTGTCGCAGGGGAATCTTTGATGTTAGGCTTTGTGACATGACAAAGAACACATCTTCCTGTAATTGTGGGATCTCAGATGTTAGGCTTTGTGACATGACAAGGAACACATCTTCCTGTAACTGTGGGATCTGTGATGTTAGGCTTTGTGACAAGGAACACATCTTCCTCTAACTGTGGGATCTGTGATGTTAGGCTTTGTGACAAGGAACACATCTTCCTCTAACTGTGGGATCTTTGATGTCAGGCTTTGTGACAAGGAACACATCTTCCTCTAACTGTGGGATCTTGTGATGTCAGGCTTTGTGTGACAAGGAACACATCTTCCTCTAAGGCTGTGGGATCTTTGATGTCAGGCTTTGTGTGACAAGGAACACATCTTCCTCTAATTGTGGGATCTGTGATGTTAGGCTTTGTGACAAGGAACACATCTTCCTCTAAATCTGTGTCAGGCTTTGTGACATGATCTAATTGTGGGATCTGTGATGTTAGGCTTTGTGACAAGGAACACATCTTCCTCTAACTGTGGGATCTGTGATGTCAGGCTTTGTGACAAGGAACACATCTTCCTCTAACTGTGGGATCTTGTGATGTTAGGCTTTGAACACATCTTCCTCTAACTGTGATCTGCGATGTTAGGCATGACAAGGAACACATCTTCCTCTAACTGTGGGATCTGTGATGTTAGGCTTTGTGACAAGGAACACATCTTCCTCTAACTGTGGGATCTGTGATGTTAGGCTTTGTGACATGACAAGGAACACATCTTCCTCTAACTGTGGGATCTCTTTGATGTCAGGCTTTGTGTGACAAGGAACACATCTTCCTCTAACTGTGGGATCTGTGATGTTAGGCTTTGTGACATGACAAGGAACACATCTTCCTCTAACTGTGGGATCTGTGATGTTAGGCTTTGTGACATGACAAGGAACACATCTTCCTCTAACTGTGGGATAGGCTTTGTGACAAGGAACACATCTTCCTCTAACTGTGGGATCTGCGATGTTAGGCTTTGTGACAAGACAAGGCTTTGTGACAGGCTTTGTGACAAGGAACACATCTTCCTCTAACTGTGGGATCTGTGATGTTAGGCATCTTCCTCTAACTGTGGGATCTGTGATGTTAGGCTTTGTGACAAGGAACACATCTTCCTCTAACTGTGGGATCTGTGATGTTAGGCTTTGTGACAAGGAACACATCTTCCTCTAACTGTGGGATCTGTGATGTTAGGCTTTGTGACAAGGAACACATCTTCCTCTAACTGTGGGATCTGTGATGTCAGGCTTTGTGACATGACAAGGAACACATCTTCCTCTAACTGTGGGATCTTTGATGTCAGGCTTTGTGACAAGGAACACATCTTCCTCTAACTGTGGGATCTTTGATGTTAGGCTTTGTGACAAGGAACACATCTTCCTCTAACTGTGGGATCTTTGATGTTAGGCTTTGTGACAAGGAACACATCTTCCTCTAACTGTGGGATCTGTGATGTTAGGCTTTGTGACAAGGAACACATCTTCCTCTAATTGTGGGATCTTTGATGTTAGGCTTTGTGACATGACAAGGAACACATCTTCTGTGGGATCTGCGATGTTAGGCTTTGTGTGACAAGGAACACATCTTCCTCTAACTGTGGGATCTGTGATGTTAGGCTTTGTGACAAGGAACACATCTTCCTCTAATTGTGGGATCTGATCTTTGATGTTAGGCTTTGTGACATGACAAGGAACACATCTTCCTCTAACTGTGGGATCTGTGATGTTAGGCTTTGTGACAAGGAACACATCTTCCTCTAACTGTGGGATCTTTGATGTTAGGCTTTGTGACATGACAAGGAACACATCTTCCTCTAATTGTGGGATCTTTGATGTTAGGCTTTGTGACAAGGAACACATCTTCCTCTAATTGTGTGATCTTTGATGTTAGGCTTTGTGACATGACAAGGAACACATCTTCCTCTAATTGTGGGATCTTTGATGTTAGGCTTTGTGACATAGGCTTTGTGACAAGGAACACATCTTCCTCTAATTGTGGGATCTTTGAACACATCTTCCTCTAATTGTGGGATCTGTGATGTAGGCTTTGACATGTTAGGCTTTGATTAGGCTTTGTGACAAGGAACACATCTTCCTCTTTGTGACATAGGCTTTGTGACAAGGAACACATCTTCCTCTAATTGTGGGATCTGGGATCTGATGTTAGGCTTTGTGACATGACAAGGAACACATCTTCCTCTAATTGTGGGATCTTTGATGTTAGGCTTTGTGACATGACAAGGAACACATCTTCCTCTAATTGTGGGATCTTTGATGTTAGGCTTTGTGACATGACAAGGAACACATCTTCCTCTAATTGTGGGATCTTTGATGTTAGGCTTTGTGACAAAACAATGAACACATCTTCCTCTAATTATGGGATCTTGGGGGTGAACTTACAAAACGGAAATGAATCATTTTCGGCATACTGAATACAATTCTATCCATTTCTAGTATGACTGGTTCAGTAATTTAGGCTGGAGAAGCTGGAACATGTTTTACTGTTTACACACAAACACTCCCCCGAAGACGGAGTGTAGTTGCCCATGTGGCGGGGTAATCAAAAACGGTCACACACGTATTGTTCTTATCTCCAGCTGATGCATTGTACCATAGTGTTCAAGTTATTCGGCTGTTGGGATGATCCCTGGAGTCGTTTAGCCAGGGTAGATCAACAACAACAACACACAAACACAAGTACAGACAGAGACACACAGGTGTTTGTTCCAGTGGCAAAGTTCTGGTAGAACTGGGAGAACAAAAGCTGGGTGAAAGTAAAACAATATTTCAATCATGAAATGACATGCTTTAGACTACCCTCTGAATCTTCCCAATCCTGAAGTGGTGACCACAACTTGGAAAATAATTCCCAATGTATGTGTGTCTCAGGAGACATGGTGGGTGGGGATAGTGTTAGAATTGCATATCTATCATCTTGTTCTAATCCTTGGTGTTGTCCAGATTGGACTACTGTAATTCGATGTATGCTGGGCTTCCAGCAGAACAGATTTCGCACTTACAGAGAGTGCAGAACAGTGCTGTATGGGGTGGTGGTGTTGAAGGGAGGTGGGTGTTAGTGTGTTGTGTTATGATTATATGCAATGCATTCTCTAATATGTATTCATTTTCATAGAGATGTATGGTGAGGATGCGTGGGCCAGTTTGTTAGAAATGTTTGTACGAATGGTGAGTGAAAAGCGCATTGAGTTGCTTTGCAAGATTATACGCTATATAAGCATTATTAATTATTATTTATTTATTAATCTGACATCAATTTTGTTTTGCAGAAATGCTGACAAATGACAAGACAGCCAATCCTGAAGACTCTATCAGCTTTTTCAATCCTTTTTTTTTTTTGTTGCTGTCCCATCTTCTGGGTCGTACAGTGGCGTTGCTCCCACGTCACTCATTCCGAATCCCAATTCACAGCTTGTTCAGGTCACAGAATCCAAGACCAGCTTTTTCAATCCTGATTCCAGGAACATTATCTAAACTACTTTCACCAACCGGAAGGAAAGGAATGTCAAGTATTTAAGAAAAACTACTGATATGACGAGCGGGGGGTGCCAAGGTTTAGACCTGAGAGTGGCGGTGCAGGAAATGAGGGGATGTTTGTGCTGGAAGCGGAAGTCCATGTGGGCCACCTGCTCCTCCTGCAGTGACGGCGGCGGTGCGCACACCCAGTGGGGCACATCGGTGAAAAACGTCTGGCAGAACAGCGCCGGGTGGTCCGTGCCTGAGGCCTGTACAAATCGTGACACAGAAACAAGGTTAAAAATACATTGCACAATCAATTCATAGTTTTTTAACTCGCAAAAAAAAAAAAAAATGCAGTTTTTGGACCATGTTTTAAGACTTTCAAAAAATGAAATGAAAGTATATAAATAATGAAATGAAATGAAATGTAAATTCGACAGTAAAACAAAACAATAATAAAAACAGAATGCAAGGATCAATAATATGCATAGAGATATTTGGTATGATACTGTAATTGACCACAACATTTAATCAAAATCCATTGATAAAGTTTCTTGTAATTATTATTTTTATAGCAATCTCGGTAAATAACGAAACTATGACACAAAATATGCTACATTTTAACAAAAATCCATTATCTGAACAGCAACACAGTGTACCTCTGAATTTACAAGACTGTTCCTTGGGTGATACCACAACCCTTCACAAAATGTCATCAGAATCCAATCAATCAATCAATCAATCAATATTTGTATTGTTCATTTTACAGGAAATTCTTTCTGCAGCGATAAAACAATCAACAAAACATTACAAGACAGAGACATAGTATGTAAAAAAGCAAAATAATAAAATATGCGCCTATTTTAAACACTGTGCGCACATACAATTCTTGGTCACACACACCCACAACCACACACACATACACATGCACACATACACATCATGCGCACACATACAACCATTTATCTACCCATCCATCTAACTTATACATACATACATACACATATGCTTACACATACATACAAACATACAACTTACATTCACAATTTATATATTATACAAATATTTTAGTCTATATGCATACATTCTACATGCATACACAAAGATACATAGATAGGCCTACATAGATACATAGATAGAAAGACAGATAGATAGATACATACATGCATACACACATGTACATACATACATACATACATTCACACATGTGTTGGGAAAAATCATAAAGCATGTATTACTTTTGAAAGTTAATACATTTACAGACAACTAAAGCCTAAGAGCTTAGATCCTCCTTGTGCATAATACCTCTTACCACTATGATTTCATTTGTATGGACGTTTTTCTCCGCAATGAAGTAAGCGCGACTCAGTCCACTAATATTGGCTCTCTGTCCTAGAGTCCAGTAATGAACACCTGTGATGAAAAACAACAGCCTCATTGAAACGATAGCGAAAACAAAACGAGAAAGGCAAAGCCTTCAAGGCTCACTCGCATTGCAATACAAAAGAAGAAGAACAACAAACAAAAAGTGTGCCCATGCTGGGAAACGAACTCGTAACGTTGGCGTTAGAAACGAGCATCTTACCACTACACCAATGTGGCTGCTACTACAGGACGCCACTTGTAACCTTATATGCTAAAGCAACGACTTCCCTTCTTGCGTTCACATGCATTCCTTCTACTCACGCTTCCAAACTTAATAACTGATTTACTATTATATCACTCTGGATACGTTTTAAAAAAATGGAGTTACTGAAAACATAATGGTGACATTTATGACCTTGCAAACTTTGGTTGAGCTATTGTTTGTAGTTTCTGAGAAAATTACAATGTTAACGGATTTTTTGAGAAGAGTGCATGTGTAGTTAAGGTTTAAGTGCACATGTTGTTAAAGTTTTGAGACCACAGACACACAACCGAACATGACGAGAACATAGACACTCCGTTAACACGAGTGAGCCAATGAACAGAATACTAGATCAAGAATAAGACTTACAAAAATAAGATTTTTTTTACCATTATTGCTCAAGATAAAACATTTTTGTTGTTGTTTAGCTGTCCTATCTTCTGGGCCATACAGACTCATTCCGAATCCCAATTCGCAGCCACACTCCGGCTTGTTCAGGTCGCAGAATCCGAGACCAGCAGTCAAGGGGAGTGAATCTATGTTAGGCCGCCAGGAGGCAACCAACCGAGGAGACACTGCACTGCTGCTGAGTCACTTCGGTGGAGTTCAGTGGAGCCTGTTCAGGACACCACCTACTAAGCCCCCTACTGATGATACTATTCTCTTAGTCGCGGAGCCAGCGTGAGTGAGGTCCTCCCCCGAGGGCGCCACCAACAGCTCCCCAGAACACACTGATCCCCATGACTTTGACCCGAACGCACCAAGGCATAGACTGGATCGGAAACCGAAACTGAGGTCACCATGAGAGCAGGGCATGCAAAGCCACAGAATTTGAAACATTTTTGTTTTTAACCCTTTCGCCACCAGCCATTTTTCAGCCAAAGAATACCATTAAACTTAACTGGGCAAATAAAATAAAATATCTGTAATATTGCGAATTTCTCTGTGACATGCATAACATTAGGCCTATCCTTACCTCCCAAAATTAAGAAATTTGGTCTTTTGATAACAGGTCCTGTTTTGATGCCTTTTAGTGACATGGGAGTTAAACCATTGTGGTGCTCAAATGCGACATTGGCAGTGAAAGGGTTAATGATTGACGGAAATGAGGCGGATGACTATGATGATGATGACGATGCTATGGAGTTCCGTATCGGTCTGAGGCTGCATGACAGGGCTGTATTCTACGCTTCCTTTCATAATGATATCCCGGCGTTAACCAGACCCGAGAACTACAGACACCTGCAGTGTTGGTCTTGAAATTAGAGCAACTCTCAGAATCGCGGATGAAGCTCGACTGTGTGGTTTCAGTCTTCCCATTGAGGCCATAGCCACTCACTCTGGGTAGGAATCGGTCCAGGACCGGAAAAAAAACCTCGCCTCTGATGGGATTCAAACCCATGACCTCCCAGCCCATAGTCCGCGACGCTAACCATTACGCCATGGCGGCTGGTAGATAAAAAACAATTTCATTTAATAATAGAATGTTATATAATTTTTAAAAGTTTAGTATTGCCTACCACAGATTCATTCTTGCATACTGCAAATTGAAATCTGTTAAAATACACTGGATTTTTTCTGCTTGGAGTTTAGTAGTGCATTTATATTCTAACTCAGCTTTCTCACATTTGTAACTGATACAACTGTATTTCCAGTTTATACGTTTTTACAAAGACACCCCCAAAAGAAAAATTAATTTTTTACCTTTTAACTAGAACACTGCATTTCATTAGGTTTTACAGCTTCTATTGCTACTACCTTCTAAAAAAATAAAGAAATCAAGTTTTAGTGAAAATATATCTTTACAAGAAGGAACAAACAAACTTCGAAACAAATAAAAAAACAAATCAATCATTCTGGGTCTCTGACAAAATAGAACAATTCTTGAAATTTTGATTTTATTAAATAAAAGAAGTCTTCAAAAGGACAGCCTGAAATTCTTGCCATGAAAAAGATGAAGAGACCAACCTTTGTGTCGGCCAACCACATTTCCCGTTTCCACATCTACGAAGTTCCCCGGCTTTGGGTCAACATACTGGAACACACAGACAGACACACACACACACACTAATCAATTATGGAGAGCTAGACTAGTATATACTAAAGTCAAAACAAAAAAAGAAAGAAAAGAAGAAATGAGTGAAAAGAAACTCTATGGAGAGCCGGGCAACAGAGGGTCTTCAGAGAAGAAGTCCCACCTCAATCAAGAACAAATTACAAGTAAAACAAGAAGTCAAATGAAGTTCACACAAAGCTAAGAACATTAAAAAAAATGTACAAAATAAAACAATCTGAGTCATCATAAACCTTAAATTTCTGAAATCAGAGAGATAAAATTTCACTGTCCTTCGATCACCTCCACAATCAGATAAAGCAATAGATAAAAAAAGGAAAATTGGGCTAAACTTTTTTTTCTATTGAAGAATAGACATTCCGATTATTTCTGAGGAGCTCAAAGGAGAAAATTTATTTGGAAGATTTTTTTTAAAAAGAGGCAGGAGAATGGGCCAATAAGTCAGAAAGATAGTAGATGATAGAAAGCAAAGGGAAAAGGCAGAGTCAAAGAGTGGCAGATTAGAGGAAGTTACAAGCACAGAACTTCCAGAAGGTGGGTGAACTATTTTTATGAAAGACCCCCCCGGTATCCCCACGGGGAGACAAGGCCTTTATATTTCTTACTTCCAGACTTTTTAGCGGATTGTGTCTGGGTTTCCAAATAAATATGCACCCGCCCTCACTGTGAAGAATATCATTTGCTATTACTACAGGGAACAAATCCAACTGATAGTGTTCAATGAGCACCAGTGTCTCTCACCTACCTCTTCCATGAAGCGTTGAAACCGCCGAGATCCGATGAAGCATATCCCCATGCTCTGACAACATGAAAATGTCATTATCAAAATAATGACAAGTTGTGTACATATATACTCGGAAACCCATAAATAAGTCAAAGAAAGGAGGAAAAAAATAAGCGCACGTTCCCGTGCGGAAATGAGTCCGCTTATTTTTTCCTTCTTTCTTTTACTTATTTACAGGGTTTCCGCGCTAAAGTTCCGCGTATGTGTGTATGTGCGCTAAGACTCAAATATGTACAAACTGATTGGAAAAATCAATCTCATCATGAAAAAACTATGCTTTGTTGTATTGTAAAGTGCTCAGAGTTTAAGTTTTGACAGTTATTTGTTACTATAAGGAACACTATGATGCAGACCAATGTGAATATAATAAGCCATACAATACCATAACTATACTTTTGAAAAGACTTAACATATAGAGTACTAACAGGTCTGCACGTTGGCTGGGTACGCACATACCCCCCCCACCCCCCTTGAAATCGTAAAGAAATCATGTCATGCTTGTATCATTTTGAGAGGTACACAATCATAGAGAAATGTCATGCTTGTATCATTTTGCGAGGTACACAATCGTAGAGAAATCATGTCATGCTTGCATCATTTTGAGAGGTACACAATTGTAGAGAAATCATGTCATGCTTGTATCATTTTGAGAGGTACACAATCATAGAGAAATGTCATGCTTGTATCATTTTGAGAGGTACACAATCATAGAGAAATGTCATGCTTGTATCATTTTGAGAGGTACACAATCGTAGAGAAATCATGTCATGCTTGTATCATTTTGAGAGGTACACAATCGTAGAGAAATCATGTCATGCTTGCATCATTTTGAGTACTCTAAATTGTGTTACAAGATTTTAAAAAAAGAAAAAGAATTATATGTAGATATATTTGTAAATGATTTTTCACAATGAAAAAAAACACCCACCCAAAGATAATATTACATAAAACTCATAAGCCATGCCAAATCTTGAGTTAAAAAAAAGTGGTAGCATTTGATGCAGCACAGAATTCTTCAGGTAACTTTTAAACTATATTTCTTAAACACAGTCAGTGCAAAGCATCGTCTTTTTCAACACATATCATATGTCAGGCAAGTAAGCTTCAGACAAGCTTAGTTATCTGCCAAGAAAAAGCAATAATGGAAACACACACACACACACACACACACACACACACATACACACACACACACACATACAGAAACAAACACACCACCCACACACCTCTTTCCTTTGAGCAATTCTTTCCAAACCAGCCTGGGAAGCGATGCGTTTGACGAGGTCCTTCCTGAGCTCACCGACAGGAAACAGCGTTCGTTGCAGGGCAGGCTGGGACACCTGGGAAAGGAAGAAGGTCTGGTCCTTCACTGAATCGGCCGACTTGAGGAGCCTCACTCCTGAACCCAACAACATTGAAGGGAATAGTCAAATAGTAAGGCATCCGTAAAGCACTTTGTTCTTGATAGAAAGCGCTGCATAAATTTAAGCCAAGACCTCCAGAATAGCAGTTGCCTCCTCCGCTATTCCTAAAGTGATAGTTGCAGGGATGTGAGAGGGCCCAAAACAAAAAGGCATAGCCGATGGCATCGTCAAAGTACTCAAACAAAACTTTAGCCTGCGACATCAAATTTGCGGCTCGTCTTCACGGACCTTACAGTCCGATACACTTTCATCCAGCCAAGCCCTGTCACATTTGTGTTGGCATCCTTTGTCGATCTCCTCTTTCTTCAATCTATAATGAGATGCATAATTGTTATGATTGGAAATGAAACATTCACGCTGCAATCTTCTTTCGCCTTCACTGTGCGCATAAGAAGAAAGTCTACCACCAAATTCAACAATATGTACGATCTTGTCTCCTCTCTGTACGTTTTGTTCCTTTCTTAAAATTAGGCAGTCAAATAGAAAAAGCGCATTTACGCATTTACACGTAACTCTCACATCCCTGTAGTTGGAAACAACAGACTGGCATACATATACCATATTTTTCAAACTATAAGGCGATACTTTTGAAATCTGATCGCTCACACATTTTTACACTAGCCTCGGGCTACCGGGCTAGTAGTCTTGGCCAGCCCTGAGAGCCCCTTTCCGACCCTCCTCCTCTCCCTCCCCCTTTCTTTACATCTAAATCCCCTTCTCCGCGCACTCACCTACCCACCACCTCTTCCAAAGCGAAAAAAAGTCACCTTTTCTAGGACCAGCGTCCTCCACGTCATACTGAGCACTGGTGCGAGCGTAGTGTCCGGTGGCAATGAGGTCGGCTCCCAGACTGCGTGTGGCGTGACGGAAGAAGGCGTCAAACTTGATGTGCTTGTTGCACATGATGTCAGGGTTGGGCGTGACGCCCTTCTGGTAATCTCTCACCATCTCACTGCAAAAAATGCGTTTGCCCCGTGAAATAAATCTGTTTCTGTTTCTGTGGAGAGCACCTATACTTATTCCCTAATCTGATTATCTTTTTGTTCTTGATATTTCTTCTTTGTTCTTGCGGTTTCCTTCTTGTTCTTGATATTTTCTTTTTTGTTCTTGATCTTTCCTTCTTGTTCCTGATCTTTCTTTCTTCTTGATTCTTCCTTCCTCTTGTTTTCCTTTCTTGATCTTTCATTCCCCATTCTTTTTTCTCTTGGTCTTTTTCTGTCTTCCTCCTTCTTCAGGCATTTCTGTAGATCTTGTTGCTCTGTCAATGGGGTGGGGGTGGAGGAAAATGGGGGAGAATGGGGTGAGGGGTGGGGATTGGGGGAAGGGGGTGGAAGGGTGTTGTTTACATCTGGTTGGGGGTCTGGTGGAGGAGGTTCTTCAAACACTGTCGCTGAGAGCATTCCATTCCCTGGTTGTTCTGGGAAAGAAGCTGTTTTTGAACACTGTTGTTTTTGAGTGCTGGATGTTGTAGCAGCGCCTGTTGTTTCTTGTGAATTGCTCGACAATGTTTTTGTTTTCGTGGTTTTCCGATCTTGTTGGTCTGATGAGTCTTTTGTTTTGTACCGATGTTAGGTGTTTTTCTGCCTCAATACTAGGTAGGTGCCCTTCTATGATCTTATACAGAAAGGTTTTTTTGCTA
>JAGGCT020000133.1:0-25601 GCA_017654935.2 Phymorhynchus buccinoides
TCTGAGATCAGCCCGATAACAGCGCAGTGCAAGGTGAACACCGGTTTCCAAGACACTGGCCTGAAGAAGTGGCCCTGGCTGTCCAAGATGGAGAGTGTCGGAATGCAAGTGCAAAATTGTCCCCCCTTTTTCATTCTTAGGGGTGGCTTCCCCCCCTTTTTTTCAATCATAGGGGTGGAATTTTTCAAAATCCTAGAATCCAGCTCTGCAAGTGCAATAGCCCCCAAAACGAAGGAAGGCAGCTCATCAGATGTTGCCAATATTGTTCCCAAAAAGCCTAGACCAAGGGTGAAACCTGGAAAAAATGAAAATCCTGAAAGGTGGTGTCCAGGTGCAGAGCCCCTGTGACGCCCCCTGAAGCTGAGCTTTTTTATATTTTTCAATTAGTACAATCAGACCATTTAGAGACTCATCGTTACTTTTAAAAAATAATAAAATAAGTTTTCTCCCAATGTAACAAGGGTCGATTTGTTTGCATTTTTGTTTTATCCAACTTTCTATGCAGCTATCACATGATATTTGGCACACAGTATCTTGGACAACTACCTTCATGCCAAGTTTGGAAAGCAATCCATGCATTAGAATATTTAATGATTTTTTTGTATTTCATATATAAAAAAAACGGTATTGGGCTTAGTCCCCTAACCTTACTAGGCCAGCTGCAGGAGGATCGGGTCGAAGCTTTACAATGAGTGGTCACACGCCTAAATTGATGAAACCAAAATATCCGTAAATATGGAACGAATTCGGCGATTTTTTCGATTCGATTGCAATTTCTGTCAATCTTTTCATGACACCTACCTCAAAAAACAAACAAAATAACACATTTTTAGGCTGTATTGAGACAAAAGACGATCAAGATTTATGTATGTATATAAATATACAACATACTGGTACTCACCTCTGAGGATTTGATAAGCATACAACTCTATGTCATCAAAACAGAGAAGATCTGATGAATTTATGATCTGGTACAGATCATTGTCCATCAGTTCACTGATGATGTATCTGATGCACTGTTAAGGAATCCACTTCTGCCTTGATTAAAAATAACTGATTTGATCATCAGCACTGAACGTTAGTATTTAACATAAACGATCCAAAATCATGACATTGTTAAGGCAAAGAAGAAAACAAAACCCCCCAAGCTTCAAAAGAAACAAACATCTCTTTGATGATCATTAATGCGTAACACCCTGCTTTAAAGGTTATGCTATATTAAGTTAGTTTAAAAAACTCATTACATCTGTACCCATTTATTTTTTATTCTTTCACCCTGATCTATTTTCTATGAAGAGCTATTTTGTTCTTGGCCCTAATTTCATTATATATGTATGTATATTTTTAAAAACAGATTCAAAAGCGGCAACGTTTTCATCTCTGAACACATTTACAAGCAACAAAATCATGACATTGTTAAGATAAAAAAAAAAAAAGAAGCAATATTCTTCCCTAAACTCCTTTATGAGGAACAAAATCATGACAGTTAATGTTTAGAAAGAAAAACAGATTCAAAAGCAATGTACTATTTACAAGCAACAAATTACAAAATCACGACATTGTTAAGATAAAGAAAAAAATCAAAAGCAATGTGCTTCTCTCAACTCATTTACGAGGACTAAAAACTAAAAATAAATTTTAAGAATCACATTATGGCCAAACATTGACAGGATTATTTAAAGTAGTTCCATTTGAACCAGCATGCATTGCAGCAATAGTAAACAATATACCATTCAGAGAAGCATTTTTTGTATGTTGTCATCACACACACACACACACACACACTCTCACACCACACACACATGCACTGTCACACACACTCACACCTATACACACACAACGCACTGTCACACACAACACTCACACCTATGCACACACAACGCACTGTCACACACAACACACACACTCACACACACACCTATACACACACAACGCAACTGTCACACACACACACACACACACATACACACACACACACCTATACACACACAATGCACTGTCACACACAACACGCACTCACACACACACACACACACTCACCTAATAACACACACACACACCATACACACACAACGCACTGTCACACACACACACACACACACTCACACCTATACACACACAACGCACTGTCACACACAACACACACACACACACTCACACCTATGCACAAATACTCATCCCAATCCAAACACTACATGCATAGTATCTCTGTACACAACACAAACACATCCATAACAACCCCAACTAATTACATAGATAAAAGATACTTCGATGACAAATGAAAGCATTCAACTTACAGGTTGATTGCATTGTGGACAAGGAATACAGCTTTCGGTGATCAGTGACTGTAGACAGCCAAGATTGACGATCAGATTGAGCTCTTGGGAGGTGGGCGTGTCGATCTCTGCCAGTTGTTCTTCTGTCACTTCTACAGGATTGTCACTGTCTTCCTCACTTGAAATGTCTTGGGGTCTGAAAAGACTCAATTTTCGTTTCAATGCCACACTGGACATGAAACCACTTGATGTTGAAGGCCTATCTTCCATGGAAGTCGAAGGTTGGGCCTGGGATGCTTCTACTTCAACTGGCTCAGTTTGGGCCTCCGCACTGCCCTGTACAGAAGTTGTTCGCTTCTTTCTCCGTCGTCCGAACCTATGAACGGTTCTAAACTTTTTACCAGTGTGTTTTGGCATAATTATATGCTCCAGAAACTTTTTTTCAATGAATTAGCGTGTGAATTGGCTTGGAAAGCGTCAGTCGGAAGTCTGGGTCTCTAAGAATGAAAGCCAATCAGAAGGAAACTAGTCACGTGACTGGATCAACCAACCGGGAGCAGACATTTTGCAGGCAGGTGACTGACTTTTTAGCTTTCTTGTGGCTCGCAGAGTGTGTGCGAGCGATGAAAACTAGGCCAGCTGCAGAGGTCAGGGTCAGAGCTTTACAATGAGTGGTCACACGCCTAAATTGATGAAACCAAAATATCCGTAACTATGGAACGAATTCGGCGATTTTTTCGATTCGATTGCAATTTCTGTCAATCTTTTCGTGACACCTACCTCAAAAAACAAACAAAATAACACATTTTTAGGCTGTATTGAGACAAAAGACGATCAAGATTTATGTATGTATATACAACATACTGGTGCTCACCTCTGAGGATTTGATAAGCATACAACTCTATGTCATCAAACCAGAGATTTGATGAACTTATGATCTGCACCAGATCATTGTCCATGAGTTCACTGATGATGTATCTGATGCACTGTTAAGGAATCCACTTCTGCCTTGATTAAAAATAACTGATTTGATGATCAGCACTGAACGTTAGTATTTAACATGAACGATCCAAAATCATGACATTGTTAAGGCAAAGAAGAAAACAAGCTTCAAAAGAAACAAACATCTCTTTGATGATCATTAATGCGTAACACCCTGCTTTAAAGGTTATGCTATATTAAGTTAGTTTCAAAAACTCATTACATCTGTACCCATTTATTTTTTATTCTTTCACCCTGATCTATTTTCTATGAAGAGCTATTTTGTTCTTTGCCCTAATTTCATTATATATGTATGTACATTTTAAAAAACAGATTCAAAAGCGGCAACGTTTTCATCTCTGAACACATTTACAAGCAACAAAATCATGACATTGTTAAGAAAATTTAAAAAAAAAAAGCAATATTCTTCCCTAAACTCCTTTATGAGGAACAAAATCATGACAGTTAATGTTTAGAAAGAAAAACAGATTCAAAAGCAATGTACTATTTACAAGCAACAAATTACAAAATCACGACATTGTTAAGATAAAGAAAAAAATCAAAAGCAATGTGCTTCTCTGAACTCATTTACGAGGACTAAAAACTAAAAATAAATTTTAAGAATCACATTATGGCCAAACATTGACAGGATTATTTAAAGTAGTTCCATTTGAACCAGCATGCATTGCAGCAATAGTAAACAATATACCATTCAGAGAAGCATTTTTTGTATGTTGTCATACACACACACACACACACACACACACACACACACACACACACACACACTATGCACACACACACACACATCACACACTGTACACACACACACACTCACACCTATACACACACACGCACTGTCACACACACACACACACACACACTCACACCACACACAACGCACACACACACACACACACACACCTATACACACACAACGCACTGTCACACACACACACACACACACACACTCACACCTATACACACACAACGCACTGTCACACACACACACACACACACTCACACCTACACACACAATGCACTGTCACACACACACACACACACACATATTGCACACACAACGCACTCACACACAACACACACACACACACACACACTACACACACACACACACCACACACACACACCAAACACACACACAACACACACTGTCACACACAACACACACACACACACTCACACCTATACACACACAACGCACTGTCACACACAACACACACACACTCACACCTATGCACAAATACTCATCCCAATCCAAACACTACATGCATACACGTATCTCTGTACACAACACAAACACATCCATAACAACCCCAACTAATTACATAGATAAAAGATACTTCGATGACAAATGAAAGCATTCAACTTACAGGTTGATTGCATTGTGGACAAGGAATACGGCTTTCGGTGATCAGTGACTGTAGACAGCCAAGATTGACGATCAGATTGAGCTCTTGGGAGGTGGGCGTGTCGATCTCTGCCAGTTCTTCTTCTGTCACTTCTACAGGATTGTCACTGTCTTCCTCACTTGAAATGTCTTGGGGTCTGAAAAGACTCAATTTTCGTTTCAATGCCACACTGGACATGAAACCACTTGATGTTGAAGGCCTATCTTCCATGGAAGTCGAAGGTTGGGCCTGGGATGCTTCTACTTCAACTGGCTCAGTTTGGGCCTCCGCACTGCCCTGTACAGAAGTTGTTCGCTTCTTTCTCCGTCGTCCGAACCTATGAACGGTTCTAAACTTTTTACCAGTGTGTTTTGGCATAATTATATGCTCCAGAAACTTTTTTCCAATGAATTAGCGTGTGAATTGGCTTGGAAAGCGTCAGTCGGAAGTCTGGGTCTCTAAGAATGAAAGCCAATCAGAAGGAAACTAGTCACGCGACTGGATCAACCAACCGGGAGCAGACATTTTGCAGGCAGGTGACTGACTTTTTAGCTTTCTTGTGGCTCGCAGAGTGTGTGCGAGCGATGAAAACTAGGCCAGCTGCAGAGGTCAGGGTCAGAGCTTTACAATGAGTGGTCACACGCCTAAATTGATGAAACCAAAATATCCGTAACTATGGAACGAATTCGGCGATTTTTTCGATTCGATTGCAATTTCTGTCAATCTTTTCGTGACACCTACCTCAAAAAACAAACAAAATAACACATTTTTAGGCTGTATTGAGACAAAAGACGATCAAGATTTATGTATGTATATACAACATACTGGTACTCACCTCTGAGGATTTGATAAGCATACAACTCTATGTCATCAAACCAGAGATTTGATGAACTTATGATCTGGTGCAGATCATTGTCCATCAGTTCACTGATGATGTACCTGATGCACTGTTAAGGAATCCACTTCTGCCTTGATTAAAAATAACTGATTTGATCATCAGCACTGAACGTTAGTATTTAACATGAACGATCCAAAATCATGACATTGTTAAGGCAAAGAAGAAAACAAGCTTCAAAAGAAACAAACATCTCTTTGATGATCATTAATGCGTAACACCCTGCTTTAAAGGTTATGCTATATTAAGTTAGTTTAAAAAACTCATTACATCTGTACCCATTTATTTTTTATTCTTTCACCCTGATCTATTTTCTATGAAGAGCTATTTTGTTCTTGGCCCTAATTTCATTATATATGTATGTATATTTTTAAAAACAGATTCAAAAGCGGCAACGTTTTCATCTCTGAACACATTTACAAGCAACAAAATCATGACATTGTTAAGATAAAAAAAAAAAAAAAGCAATATTCTTCCCTAAACTCCTTTATGAGGAACAAAATCATGACAGTTAATGTTTAGAAAGAAAAACAGATTCAAAAGCAATGTACTATTTACAAGCAACAAATTACAAAATCACGACATTGTTAAGATAAAGAAAAAAATCAAAAGCAATGTGCTTCTCTCACTCATTTACGAGGACTAAAAACTAAAAATAAATTTTAAGAATCACATTATGGCCAAACATTGACAGGATTATTTAAAGTAGTTCCATTTGAACCAGCATGCATTGCAGCAATAGTAAACAATATACCATTCAGAGAAGCATTTTTTGTATGTTGTCATACACACACACACACACACACACACACACACACACACACACACACACACACACACACACACACACATGCACCCTATACACACACAATGCACTGTCACACACACACACACACCTATACACACACAACGCACTCTCACACACACACACACACACACTCACACCTATGCACACACAACGCACTGTCACACACACACACACACACACACACACAACGCACTGTCTACACACACACACACACTCACACTACACACACACACAACGCACTGTCACACACAACACACACACTCACACCTATACACACACAACGCACACACACACACACACACACACACTCACACATATGCACACACAATGCACTCACACACACACACACACACACAACGCACTACACACACACACACACACACACACACACACACACACACACACACCTATACACACACAACACACTGCACACACACAACACACACACACACACTCACACCTATACACACACAACGCACTGTCACACACAACACACACACACACACTCACACTATGCACAAATACTCATCCCAATCCAAACACTACATGCATAGTATCTCTGTACACAACACAAACACATCCATAACAACCCCAACTAATTACATAGATAAAAGATACTTCGATGACAAATGAAAGCATTCAACTTACAGGTTGATTGCATTGTGGACAAGGAATATGGCTTTCGGTGATCAGTGACTGTAGACAGCCAAGATTGACGATCAGATTGAGCTCTTGGGAGGTGGGCGTGTCGATCTCTGCCAGTTGTTCTTCTGTCACTTCTACAGGATTGTCACTGTCTTCCTCACTTGAGTCTTGGGGTCTGAAAAGACTCAATTTTCGTTTCAATGCCACACTGGACATGAAACCACTTGATGTTGAAGGCCTATCTTCCATGGAAGTCGAAGGTTGGGCCTGGGATGCTTCTACTTCAACTGGCTCAGTTTGGGCCTCCGCACTGCCCTGTACAGAAGTTGTTCGCTTCTTTCTCCGTCGTCCGAACCTATGAACGGTTCTAAACTTTTTACCAGTGTGTTTTGGCATAATTATATGCTCCAGAAACTTTTTTTCAATGAATTAGCGTGTGAATTGGCTTGGAAAGCGTCAGTCGGAAGTCTGGGTCTCTAAGAATGAAAGCCAATCAGAAGGAAACTAGTCACGTGACTGGATCAACCAACCGGGAGCAGACATTTTGCAGGCAGGTGACTGACTTTTTAGCTTTCTTGTGGCTCGCAGAGTGTGTGCGAGCGATGAAAACTAGGCCAGCTGCAGAGGTCAGGGTCAGAGCTTTACAATGAGTGGTCACACGCCTAAATTGATGAAACCAAAATATCCGTAACTATGGAACGAATTCGGCGATTTTTTCGATTCGATTGCAATTTCTGTCAATCTTTTCGTGACACCTACCTCAAAAAACAAACAAAATAACACATTTTTAGGCTGTATTGAGACAAAAGACGATCGAGATTTATGTATGTATATACAACATACTGGTACTCACCTCTGAGGATTTGATAAGCATACAGCTCTATATCATCAAACCAGAGATTTGATGAACTTATGATCTGGTGTAGATCATTGTCCATCAGTTCACTGATGATGCATCTGATGCACTGTTAAGGAATCCACTTCTGCCTTGATTAAAAATAACTGATTTGATCATCAGCACTGAACGTTAGTATTTAACATGAACGATCCAAAATCCATGACATTGTTAAGGCAAAGAAGAAAACAAGCTTCAAAAGAAACAAACATCTCTTTGATGATCATTAATGCGTAACACCCTGCTTTAAAGGTTATGCTATATTAAGTTAGTTTAAAAAACTCATTACATCTGTACCCATTTATTTTTTATTCTTTCACCCTGATCTATTTTCTATGGAGAGCTATTTTGTTCTTGGCCCTAATTTCATTATATATGTATGTATATTTTTAAAAACAGATTCAAAAGCGGCAACGTTTTCATCTCTGAACACATTTACAAGCAACAAAATAATGACATTGTTAAGATTTAAAAAAAAAAAAGCAGCAATATTCTTCCCTAAACTCCTTTATGAGGAACAAAATCATGACAGAGCCTGTGTGGCTAACATATTCCCTTGGAGGTGAAACCAGAGGTCTTGGTCCCCCCCCCCCCCCCCCCCCCCCCACAAAAAAAAAAGAGAGTCCTTGGTCAGTCTTGACAAACCCAATTAGTTCTCTAGTTTCTTTGTCAAAGACAGGATCCCTTTTAATTATGCTCATCTCATCATGTAGAATGCAGACAAAGCATTCTATGGTCTTCAAAATCATCTCTCTTTTTCAGTTCTTCCTGCACGTGTAGCTGAAATCCCTCTGATGGTTTTACACCATTTGTATGTATACTCTTGAAGATCCAGGCAGTTTCAAGACTCCAGTTCTTCTCAGTGTGTGATATGCAGCTGGACTCTTGCTGTGTAGAAGAATGACTAGTCGAATCATCATGGGATGCCACCGTAATCCTCGGTCTTTTGTTTGGAAAGCCTTCAAGTGCTCCTCCCAGAACAACATGGCCGGTGTGGAGACAGCTGGACAGACTCCTTTTCTAGATGTTCTTTAAATTCATGGATCAGGTTCTTGTTTCCTGCCCTTCGTTTCTTGAAAGCTTCCTTCATCTTTTCAACTGAAACACCATGTAGCGGATTGTACGGTGAGCTTATGGCTCTCATTTCCCTTTTTTCGATTCTTTTTTTTGCAAAGTCTTTCCTGCAGACAGACAATGTCGGCACTGACATATCGTTTCACTATCGGAGCCAGGAGCAAGCATTTCACACTCAACTAGAGCGTGTACATGATTTCTGGCAAAAGCTGCCATCCGCTGTTGTTATTTATGACATGTCGGTAGCACTGTCTTGTGTCCGTGCCATCGGACAAGGGAATAAGTTCTTGAAAATCTGAATTAGTCACTCTACCACAGACACACATTTCAAGTAGATTCCGCAGATAGACTGGGAGCGTCTGGTCTACAAACTATTAACTTTATGGTGAACTTAGGAACAGGAATCCCGTACACTCAAACAGAATCCTGCAACCTTTTCTCCATCATTTGTTACTGTCACTTCCCTCTCCACATTCCCTTTGTTCACGACCACCATTTTCACTGTCACTGCTGTGTACAGTCATCGGCCAAAGAGCTGGCATGTCCCAGAGGTCTTGCTGAAGGCTGGCTAGGCAGTCGTACATATAGTTGACAGTAAGATCATCACATCGTATAGATTCTTGGTCTGTGACCTAATTTCCTTCTGGGGATCTGCTCTTTCGCAGGGGATGGAGCTGATTGGAACGGTTCTATGTGAGCTAGCACAGCAAAGTCGGGGCAGGCGTCGGAGTGATTAATGATGACCAGTTTGCATGCCTGAGTCAAGGTGGCTGGGTCATGTGCTCTGAGTGTGTTTGAGTTCTGGGAAGTGATGCTGTGCTCTCCCCTGTTCAATCAGTGCTCTGTGACTCTGTCCCCGCCATCAGGAGCAAAACAATCACAGTTTCCAAAGCAGCAGTAGCATGTTGAAGATTCTGAGCAGCATACATTTTCACATAGAAAATGTTTCCAAGGGCATGTGATTAAGACAATGTTTATGTCTGAGGAAACCGTTCATCCAAGTTGTCGATCAGATTGTAAAGAAATGCCCCCCTCATGGTGATGTAGGCCCTCAGAAAGTTGGTAGGCATCTTAGTGATTAATGATGACCAGTTTGCATGCCTGAGCTGTAAAGTTGGCTGGGTCATGCGCTTTGAGTGTGTGTTTGAGTTCTGGTAAGTGACGAGTGTGTGTTTGAGTTCTGGTAAGTGACGCTGTGCTCTCCTCTATTCAATCCGTGCTCTGTCCCCAATCAATTACTGTCAATTACAGTTTCCAAAGCAGCAGTAACATGTTGAAGATTCTGAGCAGCATACATTTTCACATCGAAAATGTCTCCAAGGGCATGTGATTAATTAAGAATGTTTATGTCTGTCTGAGGAAACCGTTCATCCAAGCTGTCGATCAGAATTAAGAATGTTTATGTCTGTCTGAGGAAACCGTTCATCCAAGTTGTCGATCAGAATTAAGAATGTTTATGTCTGTCTGAGGAAACCATTCATCCAAGTTGTCGATCAGAATTAAGAATGTTTATGTCTGTCTGAGGAAACCATTCATCCAAGCTGTCGATCAGATTGTAAAGAAATGCTCCCCTCATGGTGGTGTAGGCCCTCACGTTGGCTGCGTCACAGAGATGCAAATTGTGGCCTTTGCAATTGTAGTTGTTTTGTGGACCACTGAATTCCTGTTCTGTTTCTCCAATCTCCTGAAGCAGCTCAGTCAATCTCTCACGTGCAGTTGTCACTCTGTGTGCACAGTGAGGTTGACACCTCAGAAAGGACAAATTAAGCACTGCCGGAGTGGATAACCCAGATCACCATAAATTATAGTATGGCTTACAGTATGTTGCCTGTTTAGCTGGTCAAGATCCTGCAACAGACAACTCTGGCCTAGTATGGGGTCTAAAAGCTGAAATTATTCTGTTTGGAAGCATGACGGTCTGAAACTTCAGACAGTGTTCTCTTGTAATGCCTAGAGCTGCAAACTTGGCGTTGATCCTCCTGAGGCCTGCAAACTAGTCTAGCTGTCCCAGCAATGAGTCTGAAGTTTTAGCATTACATGGTCAGATATTAACGCGGTGTAACAGCCCTGTCAACAACTGAGTCCATATCAGGGCTGTCACACCGCGTTAATATCTGACCATGTAATGCTAAAACTTCAGACTCATTGCTGGGACAGCTAGACTAGTTTGCAGGCCTCAGGAGGATCAACGCCAAGTTTGCAGCTCTAGGCATTACAAGAGAACACTGTCTGAAGTTTCAGACCGTCATGCTTCCAAACAGAATAATTTCAGCTTTTAGACCCCATACTAGGCCAGAGTTGTCTGTTGCAGGATCTTGACCAGCTAAACAGGCAACATACTGTAAGCCATACTATAATTTATGGTGATCTGGGTTATCCACTCCGGCAGTGCTTAATTTGTCCTTTCTGAGGTGTCAACCTCACTGTGCACACAGAGTGACAACTGCACGTGAGAGATTGACTGAGCTGCTTCAGGAGATTGGAGAAACAGAACAGGAATTCAGTGGTCCACAAAACAACTACAATTGCAAAGGCCACAATTTGCATCTCTGTGACGCAGCCAACGTGAGGGCCTACACCACCATGAGGGGAGCATTTCTTTACAATCTGATCGACAGCTTGGATGAATGGTTTCCTCAGACAGACATAAACATTCTTAATTCTGATCGACAACTTGGATGAATGGTTTCCTCAGACAGACATAAACATTCTTAATTCTGATCGACAACTTGGATGAACGGTTTCCTCAGACAGACATAAACATTCTTAATTCTGATCGACAGCTTGGATGAACGGTTTCCTCAGACAGACATAAACATTCTTAATTAATCACATGCCCTTGGAGACATTTTCGATGTGAAAATGTATGCTGCTCAGAATCTTCAACATGTTACTGCTGCTTTGGAAACTGTAATTGACAGTAATTGATTGGGGACAGAGCACGGATTGAATAGAGGAGAGCACAGCGTCACTTACCAGAACTCAAACACACACCACCATGAGGGGGGCATTTCTTTACAATCTGATCGACAACTTGGATGAACGGTTTCCTCAGACATAAACATTGTCTTAATCACATGCCCTTGGAAACATTTTCTATGTGAAAATGTATGCTGCTCAGAATCTTCAACATGCTACTGCTGCTTTGGAAACTGTGATTGTTTTGCTCCTGATGGCGGGGACAGAGTCACAGAGCACTGATTGAACAGGGGAGAGCACAGCATCACTTCCCAGAACTCAAACACACTCAGAGCACATGACCCAGCCACCTTGACTCAGGCATGCAAACTGGTCATCATTAATCACTCCGACGCCTGCCCCGACTTTGCTGTGCTAGCTCACATAGAACCGTTCCAATCAGCTCCATCCCCTGCGAAAGAGCAGATCCCCAGAAGGAAATTAGGTCACAGACCAAGAATCTATACGATGTGATGATCTTACTGTCAACTATATGTACGACTGCCTAGCCAGCCTTCAGCAAGACCTCTGGGACATGCCAGCTCTTTGGCCGATGACTGTACACAGCAGTGACAGTGAAAATGGTGGTCGTGAACAAAGGGAATGTGGAGAGGGAAGTGACAGTAACAAATGATGGAGAAAAGGTTGCAGGATTCTGTTTGAGTGTACGGGATTCCTGTTCCTAAGTTCACCATAAAGTTAATAGTTTGTAGACCAGACGCTCCCAGTCTATCTGCGGAATCTACTTGAAATGTGTGTCTGTGGTAGAGTGACTAATTCAGATTTTCAAGAACTTATTCCCTTGTCCGATGGCACGGACACAAGACAGTGCTACCGACATGTCATAAATAACAACAGCGGATGGCAGCTTTTGCCAGAAATCATGTACACGCTCAAAAAAAAAAAAAAAAAAAAAAAAAAAAAAAAAAAAAAAAAAAAAAAAAAAAAAAAAAAAAAAAAAAAAAAAAAAAAAAAAAAAAAAAAAAAAAAAAAAAAAAAAAAAAAAAAAAAAAAGAAAAAAAAAAAAAAAAAAAAAAAAAAAAAAAAAAAAAAAAAAAAAAAAAAAAAAAAAAAAAAAAAAAAAAAAAAAAAAAAAAAAAAAAAAAAAAAAAAAAAAAAAAAAAGGGAAGTTGAGTGTGAAATGCTTGCTCCTGGCTCCGATAGTGAAACGATATGTCAGTGCCGACATTGTCTGTCTGCAGGAAAGACTTTGCAAAAAAAAGAATCGAAAAAAGGGAAATGAGAGCCATAAGCTCACCGTACAATCCGCTACATGGTGTTTCAGTTGAAAAGATGAAGGAAGCTTTCAAGAAACGAAGGGCAGGAAACAAGAACCTGATCCATGAATTTAAAGAACATCTAGAAAAGGAGTCTGTCCAGCTGTCTCCACACCGGCCATGTTGTTCTGGGAGGAGCACTTGAAGGCTTTCCAAACAAAAGACCGAGGATTACGGTGGCATCCCATGATGATTCGACTAGTCATTCTTCTACACAGCAAGAGTCCAGCTGCATATCACACACTGAGAAGAACTGGAGTCTTGAAACTGCCTGGATCTTCAAGAGTATACATACAAATGGTGTAAAACCATCAGAGGGATTTCAGCTACACGTGCAGGAAGAACTGAAAAAGAGAGATGATTTTGAAGACCATAGAATGCTTTGTCTGCATTCTACATGATGAGATGAGCATAATTAAAAGGGATCCTGTCTTTGACAAAGAAACTAGAGAACTAATTGGGTTTGTCAAGACTGACCAAGGACTCTCTTTTTTTTTGTGGGGGGGGGGGGGGGGGGGGGGGACCAAGACCTCTGGTTTCACCTCCAAGGGAATATGTTAGCCACACAGGCTCTGTCATGATTTTGTTCCTCATAAAGGAGTTTAGGGAAGAATATTGCTGCTTTTTTTTTTTTAAATCTTAACAATGTCATTATTTTGTTGCTTGTAAATGTGTTCAGAGATGAAAACGTTGCCGCTTTTGAATCTGTTTTTAAAAATATACATACATATATAATGAAATTAGGGCCAAGAACAAAATAGCTCTTCATAGAAAATAGATCAGGGTGAAAGAATAAAAAATAAATGGGTACAGATGTAATGAGTTTTTTAAACTAACTTAATATAGCATAACCTTTAAAGCAGGGTGTTACGCATTAATGATCATCAAAGAGATGTTTGTTTCTTTTGAAGCTTGTTTTCTTCTTTGCCTTAACAATGTCAGGATTTTGGATCGTTCATGTTAAATACTAACGTTCAGTGCCGATGATCAAATCAGTTATTTTTAATCAAGGCAGAAGTGGATTCCTTAACAGTGCATCAGATGCATCATCAGTGAACTGATGGACAATGATCTACACCAGATCATAAGTTCATCAAATCTCTGGTTTGATGATATAGAGCTGTATGCTTATCAAATCCTCAGAGGTGAGTACCAGTATGTTGTATATACATACATAAATCTCGATCGTCTTTTGTCTCAATACAGCCTAAAAATGTGTTATTTTGTTTGTTTTTTGAGGTAGGTGTCACGAAAAGATTGACAGAAATTGGAATCGAATCGAAAAAATCGCCGAATTCGTTCCATAGTTACGGATATTTTGGTTTCATCAATTTAGGCGTGTGACCACTCATTGTAAAGCTCTGACCCTGACCTCTGCAGCTGGCCTAGTTTTCATCGCTCGCACACACTCTGCGAGCCACAAGAAAGCTAAAAAGTCAGTCACCTGCCTGCAAAATGTCTGCTCCCGGTTGGTTGATCCAGTCACGTGACTAGTTTCCTTCTGATTGGCTTTCATTCTTAGAGACCCAGACTTCCGACTGACGCTTTCCAAGCCAATTCACACGCTAATTCATTGAAAAAAAGTTTCTGGAGCATATAATTATGCCAAAACACACTGGTAAAAAGTTTAGAACCGTTCATAGGTTCGGACGACGGAGAAAGAAGCGAACAACTTCTGTACAGGGCAGTGCGGAGGCCCAAACTGAGCCAGTTGAAGTAGAAGCATCCCAGGCCCAACCTTCGACTTCCATGGAAGATAGGCCTTCAACATCAAGTGGTTTCATGTCCAGTGTGGCATTGAAACGAAAATTGAGTCTTTTCAGACCCCAAGACTCAAGTGAGGAAGACAGTGACAATCCTGTAGAAGTGACAGAAGAACAACTGGCAGAGATCGACACGCCCACCTCCCAAGAGCTCAATCTGATCGTCAATCTTGGCTGTCTACAGTCACTGATCACCGAAAGCCATATTCCTTGTCCACAATGCAATCAACCTGTAAGTTGAATGCTTTCATTTGTCATCGAAGTATCTTTTATCTATGTAATTAGTTGGGGTTGTTATGGATGTGTTTGTGTTGTGTACAGAGATACGTGTATGCATGTAGTGTTTGGATTGGGATGAGTATTTGTGCATAGGTGTGAGTGTGTGTGTGTGTGTGTGTGACAGTGTGTTGTGTGTGTATAGGTGTGAGTGTGTGTGTGTGTGTTGTGTGTGACAGTGTGTGTGTGTGTGTGTATAGGTGTGAGTGTGTGTGTGTGTGTGTGTGTGTGTGTGTGTGTGATAGTGCGTTGTGTGTGTGTGTTGTGTGTGAGTGCGTTGTGTGTGCATATGTGTGAGTGTGTGTGTGTGTGTGTGTGACAGTGCGTTGTGTGTGTATAGGTGTGAGTGTGTGTGTGTGTGTGTGACAGTGCGTTGTGTGTGCATAGGTGTGAGTGTGTGTGTGTGTGTGTGTGACAGTGCGTTGTGTGTGTATAGGTGTGAGTGTGTGTGTGTGACAGTGCGTTGTGTGTGCATAGGTGTGAGTGTGTGTGTGTGTGTGTGTGAGAGTGCGTTGTGTGTGTATAAGTGTGAGTGTGTGTGTGTGACAGTGCATTGTGTGTGTATAGGGCGTGTGTGTGTGTGTGTGTGTGTGTGTGTGTGTGTGTGTGTGTGTGTGTGTGTGTGTGTGTGTGTGTGTGTGTATGACAACATACAAAAAATGCTTCTCTGAATGGTATATTGTTTACTATTGCTGCAATTCATGCTGGTTCAAATGGATCTACTTTAAATAATCCTGTCAATGTTTGGCCATAATGTGATTCTTAAAATTTATTTTTAGTTTTTAGTCCTCGTAAATGAGTGAGAGAAGCACATTGCTTTTGATTTTTTCTTTATCTTAACAATGTCGTGATTTTGTAATTTGTTGCTTGTAAATAGTACATTGCTTTTGAATCTGTTTTTCTTTCTAAACATTAACTGTCATGATTTTGTTTCTCATAAAGGAGTTTAGGGAAGAATATTGCTTTTTTTTTTTTTTTATCTTAACAATGTCATGATTTTGTTGCTTGTAAATGTGTTCAGAGATGAAAACGTTGCCGCTTTTGAATCTGTTTTTAAAAATATACATACATATATAATGAAATTAGGGCCAAGAACAAAATAGCTCTTCATAGAAAATAGATCAGGGTGAAAGAATAAAAAATAAATGGGTACAGATGTAATGAGTTTTTGAAACTAACTTAATATAGCATAACCTTTAAAGCAGGGTGTTACGCATTAATGATCATCAAAGAGATGTTTGTTTCTTTTGAAGCTTGTTTTCTTCTTTGCCTTAACAATGTCATGATTTTGGATCGTTCATGTTAAATACTAACGTTCAGTGCTGATGATCAAATCAGTTATTTTTAATCAAGGCAGAAGTGGATTCCTTAACAGTGCATCAGATACATCATCAGTGAACTGATGGACAATGATCTACACCAGATCATAAGTTCATCAAATCTCTGGTTTGATGATATAGAGCTGTATGCTTATCAAATCCTCAGAGGTGAGTACCAGTATGTTGTATATACATACATAAATCTCGATCGTCTTTTGTCTCAATACAGCCTAAAAATGTGTTATTTTGTTTGTTTTTTGAGGTAGGTGTCACGAAAAGATTGACAGAAATTGGAATCGAATCGAAAAAATCGCCGAATTCGTTCCATAGTTACGGATATTTTGGTTTCATCAATTTAGGCGTGTGACCACTCATTGTAAAGCTCTGACCCTGACCTCTGCAGCTGGCCTAGTTTTCATCGCTCGCACACACTCTGCGAGCCACAAGAAAGCTAAAAAGTCAGTCACCTGCCTGCAAAATGTCTGCTCCCGGTTGGTTGATCCAGTCGCGTGACTAGTTTCCTTCTGATTGGCTTTCATTCTTAGAGACCCAGACTTCCGACTGACGCTTTCCAAGCCAATTCACACGCTAATTCATTGGAAAAAAGTTTCTGGAGCATATAATTATGCCAAAACACACTGGTAAAAAGTTTAGAACCGTTCATAGATTCGGACGACGGAGAAAGAAGCGAACAACTTCTGTACAGGGCAGTGCGGAGGCCCAAACTGAGCCAGTTGAAGTAGAAGCATCCCAGGCCCAACCTTCGACTTCCATGGAAGATAGGCCTTCAACATCAAGTGGTTTCATGTCCAGTGTGGCATTGAAACGGAAATTGAGTCTTTTCAGACCCCAAGACATTTCAAGTGAGGAAGACAGTGACAATCCTGTAGAAGTGACAGAAGAAGAACTGGCAGAGATCGACACGCCCACCTCCCAAGAGCTCAATCTGATCGTCATTCTTGGCAGTCTACAGTCACTGATCACCGAAAGCCGTATTCCTTGTCCACAATGCAATCAACCCGTAAGTTGAATGCTTTCATTTGTCATCGAAGTATCTTTTATCTATGTAATTAGTTGGGGTTGTTATGGATGTGTTTGTGTTGTGTACAGAGATACGTGTATGCATGTAGTGTTTGGATTGGGATGAGTATTTGTGCATAGGTGTGAGTGTGTGTGTGTGTGTGACAGTGCGTTGTGTGTGTATAGGTGTGAGTGTGTATGTGTGTGTTGTGTGTGACAGTGCATTGTGTGTATAGGTGTGAGTGTGTGTGTGTGTGTGTGACAGTGCGTTGTGTGTGTATAGGTGTGAGTGTGTATGTGTGTGTTGTGTGTGACAGTGTGTGTGTGTATAGGTGTGAGTGTGTTGTGTGTATAGTGCGTTGTGTGTGTGAGTGTGTGTGTGTGTGTGTGACAGTGCGTGTGTGTGTAAGTGTGAGTGTGTGTGACACAGTGCATTGTGTGTGTGTATAGGTGTGTGTGTGTGTGTGTGTGTGTGTGTGTGTGTGTGTGTGTGTGTGTGTGTGTATGACAACATACAAAAAATGATTCTCTGAATGGTATATCGTTTACTATTGCTGCAATGCATGCTGGTTCAAATGGAACTACTTTAAATAATCCTGTCAATGTTTGGCCATAATGTGATTCTTAAAATTTATTTTTAGTTTTTAGTCCTCGTAAATGAGTGAGAGAAGCACATTGCTTTTGATTTTTTCTTTATCTTAACAATGTCGTGATTTTGTAATTTGTTGCTTGTAAATAGTACATTGCTTTTGAATCTGTTTTTCTTTCTAAACATTAACTGTCATGATTTTGTTCCTCATAAAGGAGTTTAGGGAAGAATATTGCTTTTCTTTTTTTTTTTATCTTAACAATGTCATGATTTTGTTGCTTGTAAATGTGTTCAGAGATGAAAACGTTGCCGCTTTTGAATCTGTTTTTAAAAATATACATACATATATAATGAAATTAGGGCCAAGAACAAAATAGCTCTTCATAGAAAATAGATCAGGGTGAAAGAATAAAAAATAAATGGGTACAGATGTAATGAGTTTTTGAAACTAACTTAATATAGCATAACCTTTAAAGCAGGGTGTTACGCATTAATGATCATCAAAGAGATGTTTGTTTCTTTTGAAGCTTGTTTTCTTCTTTGCCTTAACAATGTCATGATTTTGGATCGTTTATGTTAAATACTAACGTTCAGTGCTGATGATCAAATCAGTTATTTTTAATCAAGGCAGAAGTGGATTCCTTAACAGTGCATCAGATGCATCATCAGTGAACTGATGGATTGTGATTTGTACCAGATAATAAATTCATCAGATCTTCTCTGTTTTGACGACATAGAGTTGTATGCTTATCAAATCCTCAGAGGTGAGTACCAGTATGTTGTATATACATACATAAATCTTGATCGTCTTTTGTCTCAATACAGCCTAAAAATGTGTTATTTTGTTTGTTTTTTGAGGTAGGTGTCATGAAAAGATTGACAGAAATTGCAATCGAATCGAAAAAATCGCCGAATTCGTTCCATAGTTACGGATATTTTGGTTTCATCAATTTAGGCGTGTGACCACTCATTGTAAAGCTCTGACCCTGACCTCTGCAGCTGGCCTAGTTTTCATCGCTCGCACACACTCTGCGAGCCACAAGAAAGCTAAAAAGTCAGTCACCTGCCTGCAAAATGTCTGCTCCCGGTTGGTTGATCCAGTCACGTGACTAGTTTCCTTCCGATTGGCTTTCATTCTTAGAGACCCAGACTTCCGACTGACGCTTTCCAAGCCAATTCACACGCTAATTCATTGAAAAAAAGTTTCTGGAGCATATAATTATGCCAAAACACACTGGTAAAAAGTTTAGAACCGTTCATAGGTTCGGACGACGGAGAAAGAAGCGAACAACTTCTGTACAGGGCAGTGCGGAGGCCCAAACTGAGCCAGTTGAAGTAGAAGCATCCCAGGCCCAACCTTCGACTTCCATGGAAGATAGGCCTTCAACATCAAGTGGTTTCATGTCCAGTGTGGCATTGAAACGAAAATTGAGTCTTTTCAGACCCCAAGACATTTCAAGTGAGGAAGACAGTGACAATCCTGTAGAAGTGACAGAAGAACAACTGGCAGAGATCGACACGCCCACCTCCCAAGAGCTCAATCTGATCTTCAATCTTGGCTGTCTACAGTCACTGATCACCGAAAGCTGTATTCCTTGTCCACAATGCAATCAACCTGTAAGTTGAATGCTTTCATTTGTCATCGAAGTATCTTTTATCTATGTAATTAGTTGGGGTTGTTATGGATGTGTTTGTGTTGTGTACAGAGATACTATGCATGTAGTGTTTGGATTGGGATGAGTATTTGTGCATAGGTGTGAGTGTGTGTGTGTGTGTTGTGTGTGACAGAGCGTTGTGTGTGTATAGGTGTGAGTGTGTGTGTTGTGTGTGTTGTGTGTGACAGTGCGTTGTGTGTGTATAGGTGTGTGTGTGTGTGTATAGGTGAGTGTGTGTGTGTGTGTGTGAGTGCGTGTTGTGTGTGACAGTGCATTGTGTGTGTATAGGTGTGGTGTGTGTGTGTGTGTGTGTGTGTGTGTGTGTGTGTGTGTGTGTGTGTGTGACAGTGCGTTGTGTGTGTATAGGTGTGTGTGTGTGTGTTGTGTGTGACAGTGCGTTGTGTGTGCATAGGTGTGAGTGTGTGTGTGTGTGACAGTGCGTTGTGTGTGTATAGGTGTGAGTGTGTGTGACAGTGCATTGTGTGTGTATAGGTGTGAGAGTGTGTGTGTGTGTGTGTGTGTATGACAACATACAAAAAATGCTTCTCTGAATGGTATATTGTTTACTATTGCTGCAATGCATGCTGGTTCAAATGGAACTACTTTAAATAATCCTGTCAATGTTTGGCCATAATGTGATTCTTAAAATTTATTTTTAGTTTTTAGTCCTCGTAAATGAGTGAGAGAAGCACATTGCTTTTGATTTTTTTCTTTATCTTAACAATGTCGTGATTTTGTAATTTGTTGCTTGTAAATAGTACATTGCTTTTGAATCTGTTTTTCTTTCTAAACATTAACTGTCATGATTTTGTTCCTCATAAAGGAGTTTAGGGAAGAATATTGCTTCTTTTTTTTTTTTATCTTAACAATGTCATGATTTTGTTGCTTGTAAATGTGTTCAGAGATGAAAACGTTGCCGCTTTTGAATCTGTTTTTAAAAATATACATACATATATAATGAAATTAGGGCCAAGAACAAAATAGCTCTTCATAGAAAATAGATCAGGGTGAAAGAATAAAAAATAAATGGGTACAGATGTAATGAGTTTTTGAAACTAACTTAATATAGCATAACCTTTAAAGCAGGGTGTTACGCATTAATGATCATCAAAGAGATGTTTGTTCGCTTTTGAAGCTTGTTTTCTTCTTTGCCTTAACAATGTCATGATTTTGGATCGTTCATGTTAAATACTAACGTTCAGTGCTGATGATCAAATCAGTTATTTTTAATCAAGGCAGAAGTGGATTCCTTAACAGTGCATCAGGTACATCATCAGTGAACTGATGGAATGTGATTTGCATCAGATCATAAACTCATCAGATCTTCTCTGTTTTGACGACATAGAGTTGTATGCTTATCAAATCCTCAGAGGTGAGTACCATTATGTTGTATATACATACATAAATCTTGATCGTCTTTTGTCTCAATACAGCCTAAAAATGTGTTATTTTGTTTGTTTTTTGAGGTAGGTGTCATGAAAAGATTGACAGAAATTGCAATCGAATCGAAAAAATCGCCGAATTCGTTCCATAGTTACGGATATTTTGGTTTCATCAATTTAGGCGTGTGACCACTCATTGTAAAGCTCTGACCCTGACCTCTGCAGCTGGCCTAGTTTTCATCGCTCGCACACACTCTGCGAGCCACAAGAAAGCTAAAAAGTCAGTCACCTGCCTGCAAAATGTCTGCTCCCGGTTGGTTGATCCAGTCACGTGACTAGTTTCCTTCTGATTGGCTTTCATTCTTAGAGACCCAGACTTCCGACTGACGCTTTCCAAGCCAATTCACACGCTAATTCATTGGAAAAAAGTTTCTGGAGCATATAATTATGCCAAAACACACTGGTAAAAAGTTTAGAACCGTTCATAGGTTCGGACGACGGAGAAAGAAGCGAACAACTTCTGTACAGGGCAGTGCGGAGGCCCAAACTGAGCCAGTTGAAGTAGAAGCATCCCAGGCCCAACCTTCGACTTCCATGGAAGATAGGCCTTCAACATCAAGTGGTTTCATGTCCAGTGTGGCATTGAAACGAAAATTGAGTCTTTTCAGACCCCAAGACTCAAGTGAGGAAGACAGTGACAATCCTGTAGAAGTGACAGAAGAACAACTGGCAGAGATCGACACGCCCACCTCCCAAGAGCTCAATCTGATCGTCAATCTTGGCTGTCTACAGTCACTGATCACCGAAAGCCATATTCCTTGTCCACAATGCAATCAACCTGTAAGTTGAATGCTTTCATTTGTCATCGAAGTATCTTTTATCTATGTAATTAGTTGGGGTTGTTATGGATATGTTTGTGTTGTGTACAGAGATACGTGTATGCATGTAGTGTTTGGATTGGGATGAGTATTTGTGCATAGGTGTGAGTGTGTGTGTGTGTTGTGTGTGACAGTGTGTTGTGTGTGTATAGGTGTGAGTGTGTGTGTGTGACAGTGCGTTGTGTGTGTATAGGTGTGAGTGTGTGTGTGTGTGTGTGTGTGTGTGATAGTGCGTTGTGTGTGTGTGTTGTGTGTGAGTGTGTTGTGTGTGCATGTGTGTGAGTGTGTGTGTGTGACAGTGCGTTGTGTGTGTATAGGTGTGAGTGTGTGTGTTGTGTGTGACAGTGCGTTGTGTGTGCATAGGTGTGAGTGTGTGTGTGTGTGTGTGTGTGACAGTGCGTTGTGTGTGTATAGGTGTGAGTGTGTGTGTGTGACAGTGCGTTGTGTGTGCATAGGTGTGAGTGTGTGTGTGTGTGTGTGTGTGTGTGAGAGTGCGTGTGTGTGTGTATAGGTGTAGGTGTGTGTGTGTGTGACAGTGCATTGTGTGTGACAGTGTGTGTGTGTGTGTGTGTGTGTGTGTGTGTGTGTGTGTGTGTGTGTATGACAACATACAAAAAATGATTCTCTGAATGGTATATTGTTTACTATTGCTGCAATGCATGCTGGTTCAAATGGATCTACTTTAAATAATCCTGTCAATGTTTGGCCATAATGTGATTCTTAAAATTTATTTTTAGTTTTTAGTCCTCGTAAATGAGTGAGAGAAGCACATTGCTTTTGATTTTTTCTTTATCTTAACAATGTCGTGATTTTGTAATTTGTTGCTTGTAAATAGTACATTGCTTTTGAATCTGTTTTTCTTTCTAAACATTAACTGTCATGATTTTGTTCCTCATAAAGGAGTTTAGGGAAGAATATTGCTTTTTTTTTTTTTTTATCTTAACAATGTCATGATTTTGTTGCTTGTAAATGTGTTCAGAGATGAAAACGTTGCCGATTTTGAATCTGTTTTTAAAAATATACATACATATATAATGAAATTAGGGCCAAGAACAAAATAGCTCTTCATAGAAAATAGATCAGGGTGAAAGAATAAAAAATAAATGGGTACAGATGTAATGAGTTTTTGAAACTAACTTAATATAGCATAACCTTTAAAGCAGGGTGTTACGCATTAATGATCATCAAAGAGATGTTTGTTTCTTTTGAAGCTTGTTTTCTTCTTTGCCTTAACAATGTCATGATTTTGGATCGTTCATGTTAAATACTAACGTTCAGTGCTGATCATCAAATCAGTTATTTTTAATCAAGGCAGAAGTGGATTCCTTAACAGTGCATCAGGTACATCATCAGTGAACTGATGGACAATGATCTACACCAGATCATAAGTTCATCAAATCTCTGGTTTGATGATATAGAGCTGTATGCTTATCAAATCCTCAGAGGTGAGTACCAGTATGTTGTATATACATACATAAATCTTGATCGTCTTTTGTCTCAATACAGCCTAAAAATGTGTTATTTTGTTTGTTTTTTGAGGTAGGTGTCACGAAAAGATTGACAGAAATTGCAATCGAATCGAAAAAATCGCCGAATTCGTTCCATAGTTACGGATATTTTGGTTTCATCAATTTAGGCGTGTGACCACTCATTGTAAAGCTCTGACCCTGACCTCTGCAGCTGGCCTAGTTTTCATCGCTCGCACACACTCTGCGAGCCACAAGAAAGCTAAAAAGTCAGTCACCTGCCTGCAAAATGTCTGCTCCCGGTTGGTTGATCCAGTCACGTGACTAGTTTCCTTCTGATTGGCTTTCATTCTTAGAGACCCAGACTTCCGACTGACGCTTTCCAAGCCAATTCACACGCTAATTCATTGAAAAAAAGTTTCTGGAGCATATAATTATGCCAAAACACACTGGTAAAAAGTTTAGAACCGTTCATAGGTTCGGACGACGGAGAAAGAAGCGAACAACTTCTGTACAGGGCAGTGCGGAGGCCCAAACTGAGCCAGTTGAAGTAGAAGCATCCCAGGCCCAACCTTCGACTTCCATGGAAGATAGGCCTTCAACATCAAGTGGTTTCATGTCCAGTGTGGCATTGAAACGAAAATTGAGTCTTTTCAGACCCCAAGACATTTCAAGTGAGGAAGACAGTGACAATCCTGTAGAAGTGACAGAAGAACAACTGGCAGAGATCGACACGCCCACCTCCCAAGAGCTCAATCTGATCGTCAATCTTGGCTGTCTACAGTCACTGATCACCGAAAGCTGTATTCCTTGTCCACAATGCAATCAACCTGTAAGTTGAATGCTTTCATTTGTCATCGAAGTATCTTTTATCTATGTAATTAGTTGGGGTTGTTATGGATGTGTTTGTGTTGTGTACAGAGATACTATGCATGTAGTGTTTGGATTGGGATGAGTATTTGTGCATAGGTGTGAGTGTGTGTGTGTGTGTTGTGTGTGAGTAGTGTGTGTGCGACAGTGCGTTGTGTTGTGTATAGGTGGTGTGTTGTGTGTGCGTGTGTGTGTGTGTGACAGTGCGTTGTGTGTGTATAGGTGTGAGTGTGTGTTGTGTGTGACAGTGCGTTGTGTGTGCATAGGTGTGAGTGTGTGTGTGTGTGTTGTGTGTGACAGTGCGTGTGGTGTGTAGGTGTGAGTGTGTGTGTGTGTGTGTGTGTGACAGTGCGTTGTGTGTGTATAGGTGTGTGTGTGTGTGTGTGCGTGTGTGCATAGGTGTGTGTGTGTGTGTGTGTGTGCGTTGTGTGTGTATAGGTGTGTGTGTGTGTGTGTGTGTGTGTGTGTGTGTATAGGTGTGTGTGTGTGTGTGTGTGTGTGTATGACAACATACAAAAAATGCTTCTCTGAATGGTATATTGTTTACTATTGCTGCAATGCATGCTGGTTCAAATGGAACTACTTTAAATAATCCTGTCAATGTTTGGCCATAATGTGATTCTTAAAATTTATTTTTAGTTTTTAGTCCTCGTAAATGAGTGAGAGAAGCACATTGCTTTTGATTTTTTCTTTATCTTAACAATGTCGTGATTTTGTAATTTGTTGCTTGTAAATAGTACATTGCTTTTGAATCTGTTTTTCTTTCTAAACATTAACTGTCATGATTTTGTTTCTCATAAAGGAGTTTAGGGAAGAATATTGCTTTTTTTTATTTTTTTTATCTTAACAATGTCATGATTTTGTTGCTTGTAAATGTGTTCAGAGATGAAAACGTTGCCGCTTTTGAATCTGTTTTTAAAAATATACATACATATATAATGAAATTAGGGCCAAGAACAAAATAGCTCTTCATAGAAAATAGATCAGGGTGAAAGAATAAAAAATAAATGGGTACAGATGTAATGAGTTTTTTAAACTAACTTAATATAGCATAACCTTTAAAGCAGGGTGTTACGCATTAATGATCATCAAAGAGATGTTTGTTTCTTTTGAAGCTTGTTTTCTTCTTTGCCTTAACAATGTCATGATTTTGGATCGTTCATGT